>QEPC01005805.1:5042710-5074752 GCA_003113815.1 Sphenodon punctatus
GTATGTCATACAGGTTACATTCACAACTTTTACATTATAATTCTGAGTTGGATTATTCCTCCATCATTGTATTTAGTGTTCCGCAAGGATTTAAATGACGCCTAACATGAGTGGCTAAAGTATATGCATCTTGGAATTATAGTAATTTGCTTTTTACATCATACATAGTCTTTTTTTGATAATCATAAGATTGTGATATTACGCATAGAACAAACCCTATCACATGACAGACATATGCACACTTTTGAGGGGACAGCTGGTCAAAATCCTTGTGTGTGAAGATTTTCAAATATATGATATTTTTTGCTTAAGCTGGATTGAACTGGAGGGCGGGGGGAAATCATTTTTTATAGTTCTCTGTGCAAACTAAAATTTGGTTTCTAAAGACAGAATATTTTAAAGTTTATTTAAATTATTGGTTTTCACTAAATTTTCATTTCTGAAAAGAGGGGGAAATATTCTGGGGGGGGGGGAGAGGGTAGCTTGTGAAACTTCAGTTAACCACCATCATTCTGCCCCCCCACCCCCCAAAAAAAAACCAACAAAAAACTGTTGGGGTGGAAATTATCATTGGCCTGAAAAAATTTCCTTTGAAATTTTCCAGGGCTACAAAAATGCTTTTGTTGTTATTAAGTATTATTATTTATTATTTAATATAGCACCAGTAATGTACCTGGAGCTGGAGAATCAGTCGTCAGAAACAGTTTTGTTAGACAAAACGAAAGCATTTGGGTCAGAAAGTATTAACCAGCTCTAATCACCGAGAATTTGGTCCCCCTAGAGTCCGGTGAATTTCCCCAGCTGTACGGCATTGCCCTTTGCTGAGTTTCCCCTTCTCACCTTGCTGTTGTGTCTTTCACAGGAGAACATGGAACTACGCACCTCAGCCATCAGCCTCTTTGGAATTCTCGTGAAAGAGGTGCAATGGAGGGAAAAACGAGACTTAGAAGATGAGGTCATCAGGAGCCTGGTCCCTCTTCCCATGCAGCTGAGAGACACCTCGTCCTGCACAGTGAGTGCCATTATAGCATCCTGGAATTGAAGAAAAGACCTCATGGGTCAATCTAGTCCAGCCCCCTGCTCCAAGACAGGATGCCCTCTACCAGGGATGAGGAACCTCTTCAGTCCTGGGGGCCACTTTGAAAATTAGCCCAAGTTTCAAAGGCCCAGCACCAGCCTTACGACTGCTCTCTACTTCCAGGGGGCTCGTTTTCACCAAGGCAGAGTGCAGGCCCTCATCACTCCCTCCCAGCGGGACCCCAAACATGACCTCCTGGGCCCCAGAGCCTATGGGGAAGGGGTGGAGACAGAGCCATGGGGGTCCCTCATGTTATCTTCACTTTGGGCCTTGCAAATTCTGAGACTGGTCCTGCAAGAGTCACGTGGATGTTGGGGTGTTCATGATGGGGAAAGGGAAGGAAGGAAAGTGTCCGGGTCATGGATCTGTCCCATATCCTTCCCCCTTATCGCCGGTCCCTCCTCCTGAGCTCAGTCTTTCAGTGCTTGAGGGGTAGGAACTGGATTCAGGGGACCAGATCCAGGAACTGGAACAGGCCAAATAAAAACCTAGCTGTGGGCTGTATTTGAGCTCTCGGGCCTGAGCTTCGCCACCCAGAGCATCACAAACAGATCCTACGTCTTTCTCATCATAGAACCCACCCCACCCCACCCACCTCTTCCGCCCTGTGAATCTCCTTGTTTCTTGTAGGCCTGTAAGGAAACCCTGGCCACCTGTGCTACCTTTATGGATTGGAAGCTGCCAACGGATGCTTTCAACATAAAGGCCCAAGGAAACCTCATCCATTTATACTCCAGCATCTTTAACATCCTTGTGAGTGAACTCTGGGTTATGAATTAGCATTGGGTTGGGAAGTAAGACAGCAGCCCCCACCCCCAGGCTGCTAGACTTTAGGGGACACACAAAGAAAGAACCAAGCATCCCTCCTATGAAATTGGCACCTGAGACCCTTATACTGGAGACAGTCTCCATCCTCCTCCCCACATGGGTGTAATTCTAGAGGCCAGAAAGGATAGACAGACAGACAGACAGACAGACTGACTGACTTTAATGTTTAGCAAATGCCATAACATAACAGAACATAAAGTACATATACAACACAGCATAACATAAACATAAACAAAGAGCCATAAATAAGAAACCGGTATATAAAGGAAAGCAAGAGTCTCCCCTATTGGGACTGCTTGACTCGTAGTACACTATATAAAAAATAAGCCACCTTCCGGGATAGCAGTTCATCTTGACCCGCAAGGTATGTTTGCCATGTAACACAATTACCAGAGGTGCTAAAAACAGAGGCCAACCATTTGACCCGTAAATCAAGCCAGCGAGGGCAGTAGAGGAGGAGATGCTCAAGAGAATTGAGTGGGCCAAGGGCAGATCCTGCACAATCACATACACAGGAAGAGGGATCTAGTCCCCCAAACCGTCCCTCAGTAACAGCCGTAGGGAATATGTTCATACGGGCCAGCGAAAGGCACCTACGGACCGCATGGGGCAGCTGAAACTGGAGATAAGGGAGAGGGGCCTGGGGATTGCCATATAAAGCCAAGAAGTCCGCCAGGGAGGGCTTGCTCCGAAGTAAAGCCATTTTTGTCCTGATTTCTTGACTTCCAGTCCCGGATTTTCAACTTCCAGTCCTGAATTTCAGAAAAAAACTTGGGGGTATTGTTGTGGAGTGTGAGGTAATTTGGGGCACTCAAAAACCAGAAACTGATACTTTGGTTTTTTGACTACTCAAACGGTATTTGGGCACCAATTCAGATACCCCAAATGGTACCCCAAAATTTAGGTATTACCCACAGGTACCAAATCAGGAAGAAATTTTAGGAAGAAAATGTCTGCAAACCCCCATAACTTTGTCTTTCAGTTGAAGAGTTTTAGCAGCTCTCTGCTCAGGTAGAGTTCAATGGGAGAAAGAAGATGTGAGTGGGGAAGGAATGAATGGGCTGAGTGATTTAATTGGCAGGACAAAAGGTTTTCCGAGATCGTTTTACCGGGGCTAGAGATTAAACAAGTAACTGCCTAAAACAAACAAATCGAGTAACGAACATGACCTGTCCGATCTTCGATCGATTCCCTGTTGCAATTTCGGTTCCTTAATTTCATTGGTTTGTTCAGTTTGGCCATTTCCAATTTTTACCACCCATCCAGACAAAAATCTTAGAAGCACTCCCCTAACCACGTCCTCATCCCTCCCTTTGGAGGAGGTTTCAAACCCTGCTCCATGTCAGATGTGTTGGTCTCTCAGCCCCGGATCTAGAGGAAGACTCCCTCTCACATTTTCCTGTCTTCCTGTTGTTTTCCCTAGATGAGGAGGAATGCCACAAAGTTACCGGAAATGCTAGCCCAGGCGCTAGGCTACCTCAAGCACGTGCAGGTGGATAAACGGGAGGCAGCAACCAAATTGATAGGTAAGGATTCCATCGTCTTCCCCAGGGCCCATTCCAATCTAGCTGCACCTCTGGGAAGCAGTAAAATATCCTAACGTCAGCACTCGACCACCAACCTGCTGGCCCCATTCCCTCTAAGAGCTGGCGTTATCCCTTCGGCTCCAGTAAGGCTGGTTCAAACAGCCGTTCCATTTTCGCAGATCAGTTCTGCGAAAATGGAGAGGCTGTCGAAATTTCAATAGAAAATTTAGATCGATCAAAATTTCCAATCAGAATTCCGATCAGCTGTTTTAGACACGCACAAAACAGTGGAGACCATAACGGTGCCACCCTTTTGTGTACAGAGACCACTGTTTCCACATGTGCAGAATGACTGGGCGCCATTTTCCACAAAACGACCAAAATATTTTTGATCAGTCTGGTGAACGAAAATTGGAACGATTGTTTGTTTTGATTTTCATTTGACCTATTGAAGTGACCGGATTCTTTAAAAAACGGAATAGTTGGAAACGGACTTTCCCCCCTTAAGGCTCCAGGTTGTTTACTTCCTGATCTGAAAACCTTAGAATTGGGCATTATATGTAGACTGCGAGGGGAGGGGGCAGAATGGCTCCCCTGTTATTACCCTAGCCCTCTGAGGGGCGGGGTACAAATCCATTAAATAAATAAATAAATAAATAAATAAAATAAATATTGAGGAGCAGAAAAAGATGTACTGAGAGATCAAGAGGACATTATTATTATTATTATTATTAACAAACATTTATATAGCGCCAGCAGTGTACCTGGCACTTTACAAAGTAATAAAATAGACACGGTCCCTGCCCCTAGGGCTTACAATCTGAGAGACAGGAGCTGGGGGAGAGACTTAGGAAGGGGAACAGAGGGAGAGAATGGGCTGAGTGATACTCCCCTTTAATTTGTATTTCAAAATGCTCTTTGTGGGAAAGCTTATCTGTGTGATTGTGGCAACCATGGTTCAGCACTCATTACTAGGCCTGAAATGAGCAATCACAGGAAATGCTGTTTCCATCGGAAACAGGTCATTCACCTTTGTTCACGCAATGAGGAAACTTATCAGATTTTCACTATTTTTCACTATTTATGGCATCTTAAGTTGCTCACCCGTACGGCCTGCACCACCCTGCCTTGGCTTGCCGAGCTGCCTGCCTTAAATTGTGCCAATCACGCTGTGGCACTTACGGCACTTAAAAGTGCCGTAAATTGACCGAAAGTGCCGTAAATCATTGAAAATGCGAGAAATTGACGGAAATGCTGGAAATTTACAATATGTCAGAAATGAGTGAAAAATTACAGAAATACTAGAAATTGATGAGAAATGACAGAAATACCAGAAAATAGCAGGCAGTGATCTCACAATGACAGAAATAGTGAGGAAATATCGAGGAACAGTCACAAGCGCTCCCAAAAGGGAGGTAGTTTCTGGAAGTATGGTAACACTTGCACTTGCCTCAGCCCTCATCGTTACCTCTTAGCTAGCGGGACGGTTGCCATAGTACTGCTTTGCTTTTGAGTTGTTCTTCTGAACACTACCGCCAAAGTGGAGTAATCACTTTGATTTAATTAATCCAAAGTAGTTACTTCGGTTTACACTGTTCGTCTTAACATCACAAGACAGGTCTTATTACATATCAATAATTTAAACAGTAGCAAGTCACCTGGACCAGATGGTATTCATCCAAGGATACTGAAAGAACTCAAATTTGAAACTGTTGAAATTCTATCAGTAGCTATACTTCTGGCACAGAGGAGTATTTTAGCAGTCTGTAACGTGTAACTTATTGCTAAAGTCCTCCTCTGTGCCAGAAGATTGGAGGTTAGATAATATAACACCAATTTTAAAGAAGGGCTCCAGAGGTGACCCTGGAAACTACAGACTGGTAAGCCCGACATCAGTACCAGGCAAACTGGTGCAGAATTACTAGGCATATTGACAAGCATGAACTGATAGGTAAAAAACCAGCATAGCTTTAGCAAAGGAAAGTCATGCCTCACTAATCTATTAGAATGTTATGAGAATGTCAAAAAGCATTTGACAAGGCCCCTCAGCAGAAGCAAACTAAGTAGTCATGGGTTAAGACAAAGAGTTCTGTCATGGACTGGTAGCTGGCTAAAATATAGAAAACAAAGGGTAGGAATAAATGGTCATTTTTCAAGTTGGAGAGAGGTCGATAGTGGGGTGCCTCCGGGGTCAGTTTTGGGACCAGTACTGTTTGACAAGTTCATTAATGATGTGGAAAATGGGATAGAGTGAAGCTGCTAAATTTGCAGATGACACCAAATTATTCAAGATTGTTAAGAACCAAGGCAGACAGTGAGGAACTACAGAGGGCTCTTGCATGACTAGGTGAATGAGCATTAAAATGGCAAATGAAACTGAATGTTGGTTAGCGCAAGGTGATACACACAGAGAAAATTAATTTTCACTATACATACATGATGCTAGGTTCTAATCTGGGTGTAACCACTCAGGAGAAGGATCTTGGAGTCATTGTGGATAGTTCCTTGAAGGCATTACATTAGCTCAGTGTGTGGCAGCAATCAAAAAGGCAAACCAAATGCTAGGCATTATTGCAAAAGGAACAGAGAATAAAGGGGAAAGTATCATAATGCCGCTGAATAGATCTTTGGTACGACCCCACCTTGAGTATTGTGTGTAGTTCTGGTTACCCCATCTCATGAAAGAGATAATAAAATGGGGAAAAGATTCAGAGAAGGGTAACCAGGATGTATCAAATTGCATAAGAGAAGCTCAACAAGTTAGGGCTGTTTAACTTGGAAAAGAGGTAATTAAGGAGGGATAGGAGAGCAGTTTATAAAATCATGAGTAGCATGGAGAAAGTCAGTAGGAAACTGTTGTTTGCCCTTTCTCACACTAAGAAAACAAGGGGACGCTCTGAAGTTAGATGGCAGCAGATTTAAAACAAACGTTTTCACACAGCGGACAATACAGTTGTGGAACTCATTGCCAGAGGAGGCTGGGAAAGCCAGCAGCGTAACTAGCTCCAAAGAGAAATTGGATAAATTCTTAGATAATAGAATCATAAATGCCTACTAGTTGGGGCTTAAAATCCTGGCTACGGCCAGTTGGGAGTGGTCAGCAGGAGATGGGTCACACACCTCCAGGACCTGTACTTGTACTTCTCTTGAGCTATCAGAGTTGGCCACTGTCAGAGACAGGATGCTAGGTTTGATGGACCGCTGCTCTGACCCTGTGTGACACTAATTATGTTCTCATGTCCGAACAGTACCAAAGCAGAGTAGTTACTCTGATTTAGTTAAATCAAAGTAGTTCCTTCAGTTACTTGTTTGTCAGAATGTGGCCTCACTCTATTCAGGGCCTGCTGTTGGTGCCTTGCGCTGATGGGTATCTGCGCTCAGAAACCCACCGCGGATTGAGGATCCCACCATTGCAGCTTAAGTTGGCAGGCGATCGGGCCTTTGCTGTGGTGGGTCCCTTAGTGTGCAACTCACTCACTCCAGACGTCTGTCATCGTCCCTCCCTCCTAGGCTTGTAGAGATGCAGATTTTAGAGGACACTTATGAGAAATACAGGTTGCAGGGCTGCACTGACTCCAATGCAGCCCTGCAACCTGTCCTCTGCTTTAAAAAGCACCTGAAGACTTATTTATTTCCCAGGTGCTTTTAGGATCCATCACTAGTTTCCTTTTATGTGTCCTTTCCCTCCCTCTTTTAAATTGCCCGTCCCCTTTTAAATTGTTTTAAACAGGATTTTTATTCTCAATGTATTTGATACTGTTATATTTTTATCTTGTAAAGCAGCCCGATTGCTATTGGGGACGTGGGGTGCTATAATGATTTAAAAAAAATGAGTGTTATTATTGACAGGTTCCTGCCCCCCAGGGCTTACAATTCAGGATGAACAAAGCGGGGAGAAAGGGGCAAGGCGACTATAAGGAGAGACAAGGGGTGAAAACAGACATGCCCCTTAACTGTGCGTTAACATTTCCTATGCATGCTGCAGGGCTGTATCGGTGTCCTAGGCAGCCCTGCCACATGCAGAAAAAATGTTAAATACATTCCTCCATAACAAGGGGAGCAGAAAAATCCTGGAGAATGAGAGAGCAGAAGAAGCATCAATCTATGGGGGTGAGGAGCTAGGGAAAACCTGACAGATTTGTAGGTTGGGAGGAAGGAAACAGATCAAAACCAATCGAGGTGGGGCGTTACCCAAAGGCTTGTTTGGGAATAAAACTGCTGAGGCTTTTCCACCGGAAAACGGGAGGAAATTGTAAGAAAGATAAATAAACAAGCTTTAATTCTCCATCTAGGATGCTGCGCTCCATACATGAGACCCGATGTGATCAGTGTCGAGGACGTTGTCCTGATTTTCTCCTGTGAGTACGGCGAGGAGGTCTCGGGGGTTGCTTGGGCCGTGTGTCTGCATGTCCAGGAATGTGTGGACCTTCCCAGGGCAAACAGCAGTCACTAATGCGCAGCCATTGGGCACGTTCTAGCATCTGAATGTCTGGAATGATGTGCCTCGCCAGCCGGGGCCGGCTTTACCGCAGGGTGACTGGGGGTGACTGCTCGGGACTCCCCTATCGAGGGCCCTGCAGCAGCCCCCAGTCCACCAGGGCCCCCATTCCCTCCAAGCGAGGCCCCAAGTGCACTTATTTCTAGGGCCGCGCCGAGGGTGCTTCTGAGGGGGTGGAGCTAAGGAGGGGAAGGAGCGGGGTCACCAGGGGCTCCAAAATTCAACTTCACCCTGGGTCCTACAAATTCTAAGGCCAGCCCTGGCTCCAGCAGAGGGGGAATGTGCAGATGCAGGGAAATTGGATGGGGGAAGAGGTCTAGTATTATTATTTCAAGGACAGGCAGTGTAGCGGGACTGGGGCTCATGAGCCCTGTCTTTTGCACCAGGGCCCATTCCAACCTAGTTACACCCCTGTATTATCTCTACTGCCCCAGCTGTGATGAGAGAGAGGTCCCAGCCCCAAGGGGCTTACAATCTAGGGTGGACAGAGGAGGGAATGCAAAGGGGAGGAGAACATGAGAGACAGCAGAGACAAGTTCAAAAAGCCTTAGGCTTTGGGGTTTTCAAATCACACACATGAATAAAACACACCAAGGGGAGAAATGACGAACTCTTGCTGCAGAAGGGCAGGTCTCTCTGCATCTAAGCAACCAGAGTCTTGCTGTGGTTTTCTGTGTGGGGTGGTTCAGACGGCTACCTCATCCTTTCCTTCCCAAATCCAAGTGTAGAGTCGTTTCCTATAGGAGGGACCAGACAAAATCTGCTAGATCTTCTAAAGTCAGCAAGGGGAAGGGGACACTTCCCCACTCATGGGCCACTTGGAAAATGGGCTCCACCTCCACACTGCAGCTACCACCCCACCGCCCACCATGACAGATAGCCATGGCTTCCAATAAGAGGCAGCCATGGCTGGATGTCATGGCAACCCCCAAGCAGGGCCAGGTTGGCATGAAAACAGACGCACCCGCCGGTTCAGCCTGCTCTGGCTGTCTGGGAGGCTCTTGGGCCACTTTTAAACGAGGCGCTTAGCAGCGACTCCGGAGCCCCGCATTCAAGAAGAAAGCTGCACGGGGAGTGTTTACATGCTCCCCACGCTAATGGAAGTGAAGTACCGTCCATTCTCGGCAGCGACGGCGGGTGGAGATGTGGGACTCTGAAGAGGCGTGGGCTGAAAGCCTGCAAAGTGAGGCTTTCAGAATGCGCCTCTTCAAAGCGTTGCATCTCCAGCTGCCGCCACTACCGAGAACGGGCAGCACGTCGCTTCCGGTAGCGCGGGGAGCATGTAAACACTCCCTGCGTAGATTTCTTCTTGAATGCGGGGCTCCGGAGCCGCTTCTAAGCACCTCATTTAAAAGTGGTTTGGGGCTCAGACTGTGGGCCTGGTTCCTTCCGGACCCACGTTTTCTGGCCTGGCTGCCTACCCCACTGTGGTCTGGAAAAGACGTATGGGTTCGGCACTGGCCCAGAGAGGCCCGGGCAGCATCATGTTTGAAAACAGCCACAGTTCCGTTCTGTAGCTACAGAGAGATCAGACTGGCAGCTCCCGTCTGGAGGAAACTCATTATAAGAAGGGCAGAGGTTGGCAGGGCACTGGAATTTCATTCCAGGTTGCAGTACAGGATGGATATTATTAAGCAATTTGAAATTGGCAGTGCTTAATTTGTTTGTTTGTTTGTTTTTAAAATCTGAATTGCCAGGGGTCCATGCCTGCGTCAGATGCCCCGCCCCAGAAGCCACACACCCCTGCCCCAGAAGCCCTGCCCCCTGCCCCAGAAGCCCCCACCCCCTACCCCAGAAGCCACACATCCCTGCCCCAGAAGCGTGTCAGAGTATGGAAATGAACTCTGTTCTCCAGCTAGCAACCTAACCACTGAACTAGCCTGCCTCTCTACAGCTGAGTATAAAACAAGAGTTCTTGAGATTTAATTTATATGATAACCAGCACAGGGAGTCATTAATAAAAGCCAGTTAAACCATCCAGGTTTTTTCTGTGACTTTTGCTTCCAAACCTGAAAAGGTCAATATCAGCCTTTTCTTGGGCTTTTCAAACTGGGATGGCTTCTTTTTAAAAAGCAGTCTCCAAAAGCCTTTGGGCTCATTTTTAGTTTTAGTTAGCCCATTTTTAGGGTTTTGTGATGAATTAAAGGAATCCCTGGAAGATTTTCCCCATCACACCAAGAAATGTGCTGAGCTGCAGACATCTAAAGAACTTCAAGTCTGCACAAGCGTCGTTTTCCTGAAAGCCTCTGCTACATCCTGCAAGGTTGCCTCTCATAAGCCCTTTTCATATAGGCGCAGGTGCAGGGGTGGGGTTCCAAGATGGGGAGTGCGCCGTATGGGTGGCAGTTACACGGGCGCATACCCATCCCCTACGAATGGAGCAACCGCCGTTTTCACCAGTTGCTCCGTGCGTGGGGGATTGGTGGAGATGGGCGTTACGGGGGAGTGTGCACGCACCCCCCCCCACGCATGCCCACGCAGGCACCCACGGGTGCATTGGGTAGGGGCGTCTCATATAAAAAGGGCCATAGAATCCTAAAACTGGAAGAGATTTCAAGGGTCTTCTATTCCAACCTGCTGCACCGAGCCAGGAGTCACTAGAATTATTGGGAAAACAGTTGGTCAATAGAATATGTTGCCTAGGGAGGTTGTAGAACCTCCTTGCTTGGAAGTTTTCAAAACCCAGCTGGACAGGCATCGGTCTGCAATGCTATAGGCAGAGGAGATCCTGCCTTGGTGCAAGGGATTAGACTAGATGATACCTGGGAGTTGCTTCCAGCTCTATAATCCTATGATTCTCTAACTAAGCCATCTCTGATGGAGGTTTCTCCAGCCTCTTCTTAAAAACCATCAGCAAAGACTCCACAACCTCCACATGGAACTTGTTCCGCTGCCCAAGTGTTCTTACAGTTAGGAATTTATTCCCAATATTTCATCGGCAATCTACCCTCCAACAGCTTGAACACATGGGCTCTGATCCTTCTGTCAGTGGCAACAGAGAACAATGGCTCCCCAGCTGCTTCATCCAATCAAAGTGCGTCCCAAGCCATGAGCTCTGACAGGCTCGTGTGGTTAAGAGACCTCACATTCTGGAGCATCCAAGGGACTGATGGGGGAAGTGCTACATCCAATCACTGTTGAGTTCCCCAGTCCAGTGGATCAGATACCAATTCATAGCAGGATGGGTAGAGACAGCCAGGGTGAACCAAGCTGGTCATGATCCCACAGCCCTTAGGGATGTAGTTTCATGCACAGCCACCACACCTGCTCAGTGTAACTTTTAAGATATTTTTGTATTGCTATCGTGTCTTTACTGAATCTGTTCTCTAAGCTGAACCTTCTCCAAACACTTCTTTTCTTCTAGACTAAATCTCCCCAAAGCAATACTGATTTATTATTATTATTATTATTATTATTTATTAACAAGCATTTATATAGCGCCAGCAATGTACCTGGTGCTTTACAAAGTAATTGAATAGACACGGTCCCTGCCCTAGGGCTTACAATCTGATCCATCTCTTTGTTTCAGCTCTCCAAGAACGACAAGGTGACCACAACTACACGATGGGCCATGCCACAACCTTCTCCATGGAGAAAATCTATCAGTACTGCAGAGACCAGCTAACTCTGCAGATGACCCCAAACCAAATCCTGACTGCCATCAAATCCACTACACCAAAAGGGCTCTTTGAGGGCAGGAAATGAAAGATCTGCCACAAGGCCTTGCCCTCTGCTCCTCAGAGCCACAGAGCAAGAAGCTGGAGAAAGACACACGGTGTAAATGAGACACTTCCTCCTCTCCCGTGTGGTAGGGAGCAGACTGAGAGAACAGAGCGCCAAGAGAGCCACAAAGAGAGAAGAGTGGTGGGAGCCATGGATCCCTACTCATGAGTTATTTATTTATTTATTTATTTTAAAAACATTTATACCCCGCTCCTCCTGCCACAGGCAGCCTGGGATGGCTTACAAGATAGTTCATAAAACAGAATAAAATATATAAACAAATATCACATTGGTGTGCTCTTGGTGATCATAGGCACTCCCTGCAAGTCTGGGAGGTTGCTGGGAATTTCCTTGAGGGATTGTCTAACCGATTCGTAGCGAAATTATGTCAGGGGGTTCGAGCAATCTAGTTTTATGTTTATATACTTTATGGTCAAGAGACTGTTGAATTTTATTGCTATGTTGTGTTCTTGCACTTTTGTTTTTTTACAGGATGAATATATTTTGTTATGACTTGTTGTCGAAGCAAATAAACTTATTATTCTTATTAAAAATATCATAATAAAATATAATTACAATAAAAATGAGAAGAAAACCCCAACCCCACACCCACCACCTCATCCACCCTCACCCTTCTCCCTCGCCAAATGCGTGACAGAACAGCCAGGTCTTACAATTCCTACAGAAAACTGGGAGGTCTGGGGCCAGACGAGTCCCTGCCGGGAGGGAGTTCCAAAGGCGCAGCATTTCCACACTGAATAAAACTGCCCGTCACAACCGCAGAAGAGAAAATATGTGTATCACTCAGAGGGTATCTGATTCGCTTTCAAGGACGATTGCTCCCTGGTTTGCAAAGCTAACTTTGCTCTAACCAAGAAGCAAATTTCCAAATGTTCGTTGTGCAGACCTTGCCACAACAATCCAGGTCCTTTTGACCACAAGGCTTGATTTTTGTAGTTGTGGCCTGTTCAGAATTCAGCAGCCATGATCATATGATGCCTCCCCTGTGTTCTCTGCATTGGCTGCCTGTACAGTGGTGGATTGAATTTTAAGATTGCGCTGCTGGTTTTCAAGGTCTTGAATGGTATACGTCCTGGCTGTCTTTAAGACCTGCTCAGGATAAAAATCCAGGATGACTGTCTGCTCTCAGAAATGACCTGCTATTTGGGGATCCTGCCATCATGCCTTAAGTCGTGCAGTGATTGGACCTTTATGTGACAGGGCCCTCGGTGTGAAGCTCACTTCCTGCAGATGCTGTAAAAAGCACCCAAAGACTTTTTAATTCTCTAAGTGCCTTTAGAGGATCTGCTGCTGGTTTCACTTCATGTACTTCCTCCCTCTGCCTTCTCCTTTTTAAACTGTTTCAGAATGGATTTTAGGTTATTTTGTTGTATTCTCTCTTTGATGCACCCTAAGCATCACTTGGCTGGAGGTAGGAGGGCATGTAGAAACAAAATTATTACTCAGGACAGTGGGGTTTTGTGCTGTGGGGTGGGGTGAGGGAAGGGATTGACCTATTTTGATTTCCTACGTTCTAGCTGCTAAACTACATGAAAGCTCAGCCCAAAGAACAAGTGTCCTGAACTTAGTGGATTTGATAGGGAATGGAGATGCCGCTCAGTGCAGGGCATGCTGTGTTTCACATGGAGATTGTGGGAAACCCTCTCTGTAAATTCAGTAAAGAAAGCCACATCTGCTGCAGAGCTACTTGGCAGCAGTTGCAGGGAATCAGAGGAGGCCACCTGGCTTGATTAGCAGAACAAAATAGTGAAATGTCAAGTAATAAGATTAATGGACTTTGGGAAACTGGCAAAGACTTCATTAGGATCAACTTTAGTGGGGAAAAGAAAACCCAGATGTTTCTCTGACAACTCAAGTATCTATGACTTATCTAGGTGCTAAAACCTGTCATTCCTATCACTTTGGGTGAAGGACTGCATCCAGTGCCGGTTGCCATATTTTTGTTTTTAAGGACATGGACCAACTCAGGAGGATTCAGAAGAGAGCAACTAAAATTGATCAAGGGTATGTAATACAAGTCCTGCTGGGAGAAACTGAAGGAACAGGCGATTATTTTTGCCTAGTGAAAAGGCAACTAAGTGAGGGAATGTGATAACCGTCTCCAAATATAGCTGTAAAGAAGAAAAACAGTTGTTCTCCGCTGCCGCTGAGGAAAAAACAAGAGGTGAATTCAAGCTCATCAAAAGCCAATTTGTTACATAATAGGAGGAAATTTCTGGTTGTCAGAACATTTGGGCATTGAAACAAGATGTCAAGAGCGACTGTAGGACATCTCCTTTGCTGGAAGATCTTAAGAGGGAGCTGAATAAATAATTCAGCTTTGATCTAGAGACTCGTCCTTAATTACCTAGGCCACGCCAGCAACGCGTCCAGTGCTGAACTGTTGTGATTAGAGGCAGGTCCCTGCCCCAACAGGCTTACAATGTAGCGTGGACAAGGAGGAAGGGGAACATGGGGAGCGACTGGGAGCCGTTCATGAAATTGAGAAGTTGCTGATGCACATGCTTTGCTTAGTGTTGCAAGGGGAGGAGGATCCTGCCTCAGGGCCTGCTATGATCCTTCCAGCCCCATGATCCCCCACGCCAGCCTGCTGAGAAAGCTGTGAAATGTCACGCAATCAGTTGGGGTTTGCCTGCTGCCCCCATTGTTTGGCGTCATGCTCAGTGTGTTGATTCATTGCGGCAGGGTCCCTTTCCACAGCTCAACTTGAAAGACTTAAATGAGCTGCAGCAGCTCCTCTGTGCTGTCTTCAAAGGACTCTACCGGGGTGATAGCCAAGGCGACAAAAGACCACAGGCTCTCCAACCGTGCAGGCTTTCCAGAGCAGAGTCATTCTCCCTGCAAGAGAGCAGTCTGCTTCCCCTCTGAGGTGTGCAACCATGCCCCTTGGTAGCAGTCTCCTCCTCGCTTCATGCTGGAACTTTTCCAAAGGACGCTCAGCGCTCTGGAGACTAAGGGGAGACTAAACATACTCTTTTTCCGGAAAGGGGAGGCCTCACTCAGGAGCCTGCTCCAGCTTCAAGGCCTTGTTAGCCTCTCGGATGCCAAAAGGTTTGAATCATGGTTGGACTCAAGGGGTTCCTCAACTTTAAGGCGAGAAGGGCCTGCTATGATCCTCCTGTTTGACTTTCTGCATAACAGTCAAGGTCAAAGCTCATTCCTGAACCCTGTGGCTTGGGCACTTGGGCTGCATTCACATAAGCCTTTTCTCACCTTCTTCATTTTCTTCTGAGAGATTGGAATTGCCATTTTTAAATGCTGCCACGTGCTCTCCCCAGTATTAAGTTATTCTCTATTGCTGTGGGTGCTGCTAGGTATCCCATAATGCTCTGTGGCTCTGAGATGCAGACAGACAGCAGGATTAATCCCATCACACAATAGCTGAGGGATTTAGCATGACTGATAAATCTTGGTTTCCATGTTAAACTGTTTGGTGTAAAAGCACACGACACCCGCTACCTCCTGCGATGTAATCTTTCCACACTAACAAAGCAGCGGAGGGAAAGGTTTTTTGGTTCCCCCCCCCCTTGGTGTTTCTTGTGAATGAAGCCTTCGATTTATCAGGCTAGTGTGGTTAAGGGGCACCTGTTTTTGCGGCCTACGGTACACAAGAGAACAGTGGGGGTAGTATCCCATCTCACTGTCCTTTGCACTTTTCCCCAGCCCAGCCGGCTAGGCACCCATTCACGGTTGGCTGGATGCAGCCATCCAGGCTGAGATCAAGTGCAACTTGAAGATGGGCTCTTCAGGGCTATAGTTAGTGCCTTAGCCTCTCAACCATGCACATCAGAGGCCATCAAAATTTCCCTTCATGACTCACCTGTATTTTGCAAGAACCAGTCCCAGACTGGGTAACGCTCCACGGGCAGCTGCTGTCGGCCCAGTCCTACTGGAGTCGTAGCGTGACGGGAAAGGGCTAGTGGCCATGGGTAAATAGCAGAAGCTCCCTGACACTCAGCTCCATCTTTTACTGCCCTAGGAGCCATTTGAATGGTTGTGGTTTTTTTTAGTATTTGTGACCCTTCTATATTATTTCCTTTTCAATATGATTAAAAATGTTATTTATTTAGTTAAACTTATATCCTGCCCTTTCCAAAAGGCTCAGGGTGGATTACAATAATAAAAGCATAATATAATTAAATAACATTAAAATAAAGTACAAAAAAACTCATCCCAGAACCCCCCACTCCAACCTTCCCCCCAAAATCTCCCACCAAATGACTTTATAAACAGAAAAAGTCTTTCCCTGCCTCCAGAAGATGCTCGGGTTCAAATGAACCTCTGGGGGGAGGCAGGGAGTTCCACAACAATGGGTCAGGCACTGAGAGAGCCCCCCCTGTGAGCCCTCGTCGTATGAACCAGGTGGATAAGATGAATGATATTGATATTAAGCTAAAAAGCTGCATAATAAAGTACGCTAGGTTGGACATTACAAACTAGTTTAAAACTTGGGGGTGGGGAGGGGAAGTTTGTGCTTTGAGCCAACATTGCTATGTTGTAAACTTTGACTAGTTCTGCTGGATGGCTGCCAACATTGCTTGCTTTTGTGTCTCAGGCTATCGCTGAAGGGTCCTTGGAATTTTTCTGTTTGCGTGTTTAGGCATTCCAGTTTTTGAGTAGCTGTGTCCTCATTAAGGTAAAATTAATAATAGGATAGGGCTGTTTAGCTTCGAGAAGAGATGCCTAAGGGGGAAATCAGGAGTGGTGTACAGCAAGCCAACAGTGTGGTGGTATTTAGTTTACCCCTTTCCTGTTATACCAGAACTAGGGGACACCTTATGAAATTAACTGGCAAAAATAATTAAGACACACAAAAGTACTTCACTCATTGTACAATTAACCTCTGGAACTCATTGCCAGAGGACATTGCGAAGGCCAGTAGCATAACCAGTTTTTTAAATGAATAAATTCTTAGAGGATAGGTCCATTCGTGACTCTAGGTCAAGTTGGTCAGGGGAGGGGAGAGCTGACTGCCAGGGGCTGGGACTGTGTAGCAGGGAAAGGATCATTCCATTATAACCTGTTAGGTATGTCTCTAAAATTTAAGGTGGCCACTGTTGGAGACCGGACTCTGGGCTGGACAGAGCATTGGCACCTTTCTGTTCAGAGTCTTCTACCTGTGCCGGCAGCTCTTAATTGCCACTTGTCACATAGAACGTTTAGTTAGTAGCTTTTACCAATTACTAAGCAATGTTGCTGATCCATACTTGTCTTGGTAGTTGGGGGGCAACCTAAAGATTTCTATTCCAGTAACCTTGAATAAAATATTGTGTTTCTGGTGTCAGAGCTTCAGGCCCCAACATTCTCTAGTATGGAAATTGGGAAGTTGTGGATTCTGAATATATATTATCCAAGTCTGCAGCACTAAAATGTTGCTAGCAAAAAGAAAGTGGACATCCAAGTGTGCGTATGAAATATACCAGGACACAATGCTGTTGTAACAGGCTACTTTTGGCTGATTTCACTTATTTTCTATATTGTACTTTTATATGCAAAGAGCACGTTTTTAGACCTACACGTATCAAAGATTCGACTGTTCGAGCACTTCACAGTGGTGTGTGTCTGTCACGGAGGAACATAGGGTCACACACGTGTAATACTGGCCCACATGTAGACTGCAGGCCTGGTAAATATGTACAGCAAAAGGTTCCACATGTATGTAATATTACAACGGAGAACTGTAAAACCCAGATCAGAGCTGTGACACATGACCAAGCTCCAGGAAATGCAAAGAGATACAAAGAATGTGTATTTGGGAACCCTAGCCAGACAGACCTGTGGAGATGCAAAACAACCTTCATGTTTGCCTGGGTTGCCTACGTGACAGGCCACACATTTGTCCAAGGCGGGAAACCTGAGTCAAAGGGACCGTGCAAGATATTTAAGCAAAGGCCATTAAGCGAGCTTTGCTATCGCTTGCCCAGAGCCACCTTAAGCACTCTCATCTGCATCCTAAAAGCTGCCAGCCAGCTAGGCTGAGAAACCATGAACTGAGAGCCAGGACTTTGCTCTCTAGCAACTCTAAGGCAGAAGGCCCAGTTGCTTACACCAAGGACTGAGAGAAACTTATGGACCTTTGTAGGGTAAGATGCTTATTTAGGAACTCAACCAGTATAGATCAGGAATGCGTTATATTTACCTTTGATTTCTAGTAACCACTCTGTCTCAACTACCTTGCTTATGTAATCAATAAACTTACTTCTTATCTTTTTGAAGAAGTGTCAGTGTCTAACATTGTAACACAACTGAGCAACGAGTTCTCAAGCTCTTGCGAACCCAGAGATTAAAGAGTCTGTAAACGGGAAGGATCGGGCCCTTGAGTGACAAAGGGGTTGTCCCTGCGGCAGACTTGAACCGGCCAGAGAGGAAAACTGGTTTAAGTGGGCTGTGCGCAAGGGAAACGGAGTCACTCAAACCCAGTAAACTGGGGGTGCGGACCTCCAACCCATGACAGTGTCTGTCAGCCAGCACGCTTTTTGAAATGCAAGCTACTCGCAATCTGCTTGTGGGAATCCTGCAGGAAGCGAGGCGTTGAGCAGTTGGAATAATAAGGCGGTGGTGGTGACGCAAGGAACTGGCAGTTTGTACATAAGGGGCAGTTTTGAAAAAGGGATGGAGACAGGAGTAGGGGGGGCTGACATGGAAGGAGAACACAAGGAAGGGCAGCTGAAGGGGGCATCTACAATCCCCCCACCCCACCCCCCGGCTCCGTGCCTAAGCATGGCTGCCACTGTAGCCACTCAAAGGGCTTTTGGCATCTCCCCAGCCATCGCTACTCTGACAACCACCCCGCCAACTAAGGCCTCATGTAGCAGGCTAGGTTTATCTATAAGTTTTGGATCACTCCAAGCGTCTTTTCCCCTGTAGTCTGTAAACTAGGCCAGTGGTTCCCAAATGTTTTAAACCAATGGGCCGCTGTCAGTCCTCACGCTTGCCGGGTACAGCCCCATGCTTGCTAGACTTGGCTGTGGCCATGTACAGGCCACATTTCCTGCCCAAATATGCCAGGAAAGCAGACTCCAAAAGAGGGACAAAATCTTAGCGAGGTCAGACAATCCCTCCCCACCCAAGCAGCCAGGCAGGTGGTATGAGTCCTCTTGGGCGCTAGTCTGCAGCTGTCTTGGGGAGGGGGAGCATTTGACTGTTGTGCTCCTTACAGCCAGCACTTGGCACTTAATGATCCTTCCCACTAAATCTCCTGCCCCAGAGGGCAGAGTGTTCCAAATCTAGCCCAGCTGTAGTTGATTCGGTCAGAGATGCCATGACATCGTTCCACTGTCTGGGCTGTTTAGCGCTGGTAGGAGTCTGAGAGTTGGGCAGGAGCCTAGCCTCCCAGCGCCCAGGCTGGGAGCAGACATTATTGAGAGAGTCTGGGAAACAGAAGGAGTTTGGCTTTGTTTCCATGCAAGCTCATAGTGTTCTGGCCTCCAACAGGCTAGCAGCTCCCCAACCCATGCATTTGTTTTCTTTAAAAAAAGGAAAGTACATCAAGCATATAAAATCCAGATCCTTTTATCCCCTCAGTAGGATAATATCATATTTAAAACATTACAATAAAAATAGAAGACAAGTCTTTAATCTATAACATGTGTGTTCAGGGAGGGAGCTCCAAGCAGAGAGGGGCAGCATGGAAGAAAAGGGAGGACAGTTTAGGAGATAATGGGTGGGATTGGTGAGGGCAGGGGGGTGGGGTGGCAGAGGAGGAGTGAAGTTCCCGTTTAGATTATGGGGCTATCCCTGCATCACTTTGGTTTTTGCAAGGTTATTTGGGGTTCTTGAGGTCTTAGCTTGAGGTCTTCAAACACCTCCCCAGTTCATCCTCCTGTCAAAGGATCTGAATGAATGTCCAGGGCACAAGGCAGCTTTGCTGGATGGGCTCTATATATACTTATATAGTATACTGACTAGATCCACAGGGGCCCCAATCTCAGTTGGGAAGCTCATTGCTTTTCAGTGGGCCCCACCACTCGGAGAGGGGTCCTTCCATGGGATGATAAGGGGAAGCAGTGAGGAGAGTCCCATGCGCCTTGTCTTGGGGGTGGGTGGGTAGAAGTGTCACAGCTCTCTCCCCCCAGCCAGCAGCGGGCCCTTTAAGCTCTCCCCCCCCCCCGTCTGTTGCTATGTAGATTCCGTTTGCCTGGTTACTCTGTAGCCATTCCTGCCAAGCTCTTAAAGCAGCCGCAGCCTCCTGCCTCTCAGTAGCGGCCACGATGGCCCCTAAAAAGAAGGGGGGCGGCGGCAAGAAGGCGGAAGCGCCCAAGGACCCGGGAGTGGAGGGGAGGGGGGATATACCCCTGCCCGAGAACTGCAGGGACTTTTACCTCATCCAGATCCGGGACCTGGAAGGGCGGCTGGCCCGGTGGGTGCGGGACCTCTCTGTGTGTGTGTGCGTCCTAGAGGGCGGTCTGGGGCGCCACCCCATCCCTGGGCCTCCACCAGCCAGCAGGACCCTGGGCCCTACCCACTACTATCCAGAACACCCCCAGATGCACCCCACTCCATGGGCGCCCCTCCAACCTACCAGGTCCTGTAGCCCTGCCCCAACCCCTCCCCCCAGCGCCACCCCATCCCTGGTCACCCCACAATCTATGTGCCAGCAGGTCCTCTAGGCCTGACCTAAAGCCGCGTCCCATCCCTTGGCGTCCCCTCAATCCACCGCCCCCCTCAGCGGTGCCCTCTCCCTCCCAGAAGCCCCGTTCCACCTTCCTCCCCCCCAAGCTGCACAAGGATGTGTGTGTGTGTAGCTACTTCCCACCCTCCCTCTCAAAGTGGAGCTGCCCCTATCCCACCATGGCTCTATTGATCCCTCCCTCCCCACCACCTTTTTATCCAGGCAAGCGTTTAGCAGGCAGGGTAGGGTGAGAAGGCTGGGGGGGTTTTAGTTGGTTTTCTGTCTGTATATTTTACATATTTTAAATTTGTTGTAACCTACCTGAACTCTAGAAAAAGGGTGGGATATTGGTTTAAATCAGGGGTGGGGAACCTCAGGCCCTGGGTCCAAATGCAGCTTACGGCAAGTGTTTATGTGGCCCCTTTAACCAGTTCTTGGATCTGGCCCTTGGATCCAGTTCTTACTTCCAGTCACTGAAAAACAGAGCTCAAGGGAAGGGAGCAGGGATGAGGTTATGCAAACCAGGATAGGGGGCAGTTCCATGGGGCAAATCCATGATTTAGGCCCTCCTTTCCTTGAGTGCATCCCTTAAGCACCCCCGACCCAACTTCTGTGCGGCCCTCAGAGCTTGTGCAAGCTTTCAGAGTGGCCCCTGGGAAGGAAAAGGTTCCCCACCCCTGGTTTAAATGAATAAATAAACTCCAGACTGCGGAGACAAGCCAGGGCTCCCCATTAAGTTGTGTCCTTCCCTTCATGTCTTAAACTCCTAGCATAGCTGCGGGGCTGTTCCGTTACTGACACCTTCCACCCCAGAGGCAGAGACGGGGAGGTGATCACTGGGTATAAATAGTTGCCATATCTCACCCCAGAGGTAGTTGCATTTCTGAGCTATAGGCCCTCTGCAATTCTTGAGGGTCATCGCTTAGGGATCTAAAGAGATGGGAGTTGGTCCGCATTGTAAAAAAGACCTTGAGGACATGGAGCATTATTTATTGCTGTGCCCACTTTATCATGATATTAGATTGCCATTCCTGTCTGATGTACCAAAGCTTATTCACTCCAGGAGAAAATCATATGGCTAACGCAACAGGATAATGAGCAGTTTTTATTGAGGGTAGCCTTGTTTCCTTCTAAGGCAAATTTGAGACAAAGATTTTTGTTTCATGAGGTGTTATCTTTGCCTGTGATGTTTTTATTTGTATATTTGTTATCTGTTATCCATTGCTGGATCATGGCGTAAGCTTATATTCCAATAAATGATGATTCAAATGAAAATTGATTGCATTTCTGAGCAGGGTGAAAATGATTGCTGCCCATGTGTCTTATAATTAGGGCTCCCATACCTCTCCTTTAACAGGGGGTGGTTATGAAAAAATACATGTTGCAGGGCTGCATTGGAAACACCATAGCCCTGCAACATGCATTTTTCATAACTGTCCCCTGTAAAAGGGGAGGTATGGGAGCCCTATTTATAAAGCACTTTGTGGGGAGATTGACGCATACAGTTCTAATTTCCTGGCTCCTCGTGACACCCCTTTATTGTTGATGTTGCAGGAGCTGGTAAACAGGCTGCATTAAAGTACTGGGTCTTGGGTCAAAAGTGCCATTGGCTCCAGACACGTCACACTGACCCCCCAGACTCAGCCTTGGGACACTGGGGGTGCAACTCTCTTTAAAACCAAAGGAGCTATAACTATTTACCCCAGGGCTCAGCCTCATGGGTTGGAAACAACAAGACAGAGGGTGTAGGACAGAGATGTCCCCAACCTCGTTCACGCTCTTCCCCTCTCCATTCTGAAGATCATTTTTAGCCCATTGTCCCCACTGCACCAGGGTTGCTGGATGCAAGTGGAAAGGAATAAGCAAATGGTTTGCCTGGCCCTCTTTTTCGATCCCGCTGGAATTGGCTCATGATAAGTGATACCCTGCTCCCGTGCCCTGGCAGGGGCGTGATTGAGCCCAGCCCATGCAAGCAGGGGTGGAGGGGAGGAGATAGTTGTTTGTGTCCTGGTCCTGTAAGCTGTTCTCTGACTGTACGGTGGGCCCCCACAATCCCTCCACAGGTACCAGCGGAAATGGGATGAACGGCAGGTGAACGAGGGCCTCTTCCGGATGGAGCATGACAAGACGGTGCGCAACAACAAGGAGATCGTGGCCTTTCTCAAGAAGACCCTGAACCAGCGGGTGGATGAGATCGCTGACGTCAATGAGCAGCTGAACACGCTGCAGCAGGCCAAGGATACCGAGAAGGACGCCTTCGAGGTCCAGCTGGCCCAGGTGCGGCATGAGTTCCAGGAGACAAAAGACCAGCTCACCACGGAGAACATGATGCTAAGTAAAGTGCCCTCCCTAGCTCGGCGTGGGCCCTGCCTCCTTCACACCCTGCGTTCTGGGGTCATGGGAATCCAGGGTGCCCAGCCCCCTCTTGGCCATAGACAGCCCCGTCCCAGGGTGGTGGGGAGGTGAAGCAATGCCCCTCCCCCAAGCTGAGCTGAGCAGGGGTTGCAACATGCTCAGTGTCTGTTGGTCACATTAAGCTCCACCCACTGGAGACTTTAGCCCCACCACCAGCGGCACCCACTCTCCTTCCTGATGGTGCTGGCTTCTGCCCACTCGGAGAGGCTATTTGTGGACCTGTGAGACAGAAGCAGACTGCTGCTCCCTAGAGCCAGGCAACGAGGAGTGGGAGAGTGGGAAGAGCCAAAGGAGGGGAGCAAGCACTTAATTTGAGGGGAGAAATCTCCGCTCCTGGGAGAGGTGAGCAACATGGCCAAGGTGCCAATGGAGGGGCACTGCCAGTGCCTATGCTAAGAAAGGGGAAGTCAGGATGGCAAGTGGGAAGAGGTGAGGATTCTGGGAATTGTCTCCCTCTAGTGGTGGAGTGAAGTGGACACACAGATGCTAATGAATTGGCCACTTGCCCTAGCTAAGAGCTGGGTCTGACTGTTCTGGGACCTTAGCAGGTCCTGATGCAGCCGGGTTCTTCCACACCCGGGCCCAATCAGTACTGGGGTGGACCCGCCCTCAGAGATAGCCATGATGTCACAAAGCTCCATGTGTGTGTGGGGGGTCACATCAGGAAAAGAAATGGGGTTAAGGGATTTCCCTGCTCTTTACTTGACATGGCCCCGCTGCAGTGGAGCACCGTGACATCACAGTGCTCCATGGGGGTGGGCAGTACTTGCCCAGCCTGAGTCAGGTTTGGGTTGGGAGGGTCTGGTATGCAGGGCTCGAACACAGGTATTCTAAAGACTGGTGTGTTAATGTACAGAGGTCACTGGTTCAATCCCCAGGATGGCCCTGTGCTGCAGAGTGCGCTGGGCACACACAAGCACCAATTGTGAGCCAAGCAACCGTCCCCTCTACAAAGCAGGCCCATCGAAAGCTGGCTACTCCGCAGTGGGGGCGGGTTGCTCCATAGCACTTTGTGGATGCCACCTACCTCCGAGCGCAGAACCTCCCAGAAGCCCCTAAGCAATCTCTGTTGGGCAGGTGGGAAGCTGGCTGCACTGGAAGAGTTCAGGATCCAGAAGGAAGAGTATATGGCCAAGTTTGCAGCCCTGGAGGATCAGCTGAAGAAGCAGGAGGAGGCTCACAAGGAGTACACTTACAACCTGGAGAGGAAAGTGGTGCTAGACAAGGAAAGGTTTGTGCACGGCTGCTGATGCTGGGAGCAGGGGATCCAGGTTTATGCAGCGCAACATGGGCCCTTCAGTGGGAGCGTGGATCAGTGAGGAGAGCTGGGGATTTCAGTGATGTTGCTGGCTCTTCCACAGACTTGCTGAGTGGTATCATGACCTGGTAATTTCCCCTCTCGTTATCTGTTCCACATCTGTGCCATGGAGCAGAGCCAGACTGTTTGTGGGCGGCTGTAGAGCTGTGAAGCTACATTCTGAGGCACAGATCCTTTGGAGGAGTTGCACCTTCCTTCCCTTTAACTTCTGGTTTGTTCACACATACAGAGTTCTAAACTGAAGGTTATTCAGGAGTAGGAAGAGAAGTATTTGCTCCTGAAAAATCAGGAGTACATATTTCCCTCTGCTTCCTACTTGGAAGTAACTGTCATGTGAATCCCTTTTATTAAATATTTATAAAGCACCAAAAATGTACCCAGCACACTACAACCATTAGACGTGTGAGAGTGCCCTCTGTTGACATGTGTATAAGGCAGGATGAGAGCTCCCCTTGCGGCAGGCGGTGAGTAGGTGTAAGAGCTCCCCCTCTACGGAAGTGTATGCAAGGCATGATGAGAGCTCCCCTTGCAAGCAGCTGGTGGGTAGGGCATTGTGAGAGGGACTCTGGCACATCCTGTGCAGCTGGGGTGGGTATCTCCTTTTCCAGAACTTAAATGCCAGGGCTGAGGTATGAGTGGCTGCCTCATGCCCTGCTTCCTGAGGGAGAAGCTTCTCTGTCTTTTTGTGTCTGCTCCCCTGACCCTGCCAGGCTGAAGAAAGAGATGGTCCAGCGTGTGAACATGGTGGCAGCCGAGTTCCGCAAGATCTCCAACAGCCAAATGGCAGAGACCACCAAGCGGGCCATCCGTGAGAACGTGGCCATCAGCCTGCAGCTGACCAAGATGTCTGACTGCAGCTGCGACCTCATCCAGGAGAACGACCGGCTGAAGGAGGCCCAGGCTGAGGCCCAGAAGCAGCTGGAGCTGCTGGAGCACAATGAGAAGACCATGGCCAAGAACAGCCTCAGCAACCAGAAGGTCGGAGCCTACAACCGTCCATACCCACTGCAGCCACGTCATACACAGGGGGGGCGCATCCAACTCTGCCCCTAGAGTGCCCTGGAGCCGGCACTACCCTGATTCACGACTGGGGAGGTTTCTACCTCTCCCCCCGACAGTACTGCTCTCTCTGTTTTTGTGCCAGTGGGCAGAACTGCACGGAACTTAGACACCAGGGTGCAGCATAGACCCTCTGTGTGTGTGTGTGTGGCCAGGGAAGCAGGGCTGGTATGCGACCCCCACTGGGAACTGCTGTGGGAGGGAGCAGTAGGGGTCTACACTCCAGGGGATGGTGCCCCCCCCCCCCCAATATCCCATTGTGGCATCCTCCTTCAGCCTCTAGGTGGCAAGGCCCCAGCACAGTGTGTATATGACAGAGTGGGACTTGGCTGGAACTTGCTTGGGGCCCCTTTGCAGTGCTGGGTTGGGGGGGGGGGGCTTGGAGGAGTCACTACACCAGCCCTGCGGAATGGGAGCCAGGGGTAAAGCTGAAAACCAAACTCATAATTCCCATCTCCTGCCCCTCTTCCCCTAGATGATCGGGATGCTAACAAGCAAATGCAAGGAGCAGCAGGTGCTGGTGGACGAATACATGCAGCAGAAGGCGGCCATGGCCCAGCTGGAGGAGGCCTATGAAGCGCTGCAGCGGGATAACAAGGTGCTGAGGTACCTGCTTGCAGAGAGGGTGCTGGCAAGTCGCCTCGTCCTGGACGCGGCTTATTCCAGGGCTGTAGGCAAGTCTCACTGAGAAGCTTGCAGAAAGAGGAAGTGAGCTTAATTGATCTAAGGGAGACTCCTTGGGCTGGGACCGCACCGGGTGGATATTCGGGAGCACTGCCAGTGGGGCTGCCCTGAAGCAGGGACAGTCTGCCCTGCCTGCACATCTGGTGAGCCACCTTTACCGGAGAGACCGCCAGGGGTGAGAACACCCCCAGTGCTGCACTGGGCCCCTCTGCACCTCCCCCCGAGCCTCGCTTAGACTGTGCTGGGATGGTGGCTGCAGACACAGGCAGGGACCTCACCCCATATTGTGCTGGGGAGGGTTCCTGTCCGCCAGGTTTTTCTGAGGGGCACATTGGCTTTCTCTCCTCTCAAATCTTCTCCTGCTCCCCCAGGCAGGAGTTCAGTTCACTAGAGGAGGATCTGAGGGGCAAGGCAGATGAAGGGCAAGGCCTGGCCAAGGTCCTGGTGGAAGAGCATCAGCGCAGACTAAACGCAGAGAGGGTATTGTCTCTGGCTGCCCATGCCCTCAAGGAACTGCTGCTGGTGAGTCTCCCACCGCCTCTGGGATTGGAGGGCTGCAGGGTGGGGAAGGGCCAGGAGTTGGCCTGGGGCATCTTGCTTGACATCATTTGGTGCAGAGGTCAAAGGTGCCTCACTTTGTGCCTCTGGCCAAGTCACTCCTCCGACTGAACCCTACCTTGCACAGTCAGTCTGCCAACGGAGCTAGCAGGGAGGGGTAGACTGGGTGGGGCGTGAGCAGCCAGTATCTGTGGTGAATCGAAACCCTTGCTGTGCTACTGCCCCACCCCTCACTTCACAGGAGCGGCCGACGGAGGAGGAGGACGGCCACTTCGACGTGCTGTTCCAGCTGCGCCGCAACGAGGCACTGCAGAGCCTGCTGGCGCTGCTGAGGCGGGGCTCGGCCGCCAGGGCCAGACCGCAACAGGAGTTCCAGCTGTACCGAGCGCCCGGTGAGGAGCAGGACTCGGAGTCTGCGGCGGACAGGTACGGACGGGGAAGGGGCTGTCCCAGGCCCAGGAGAGGCAAGTCCTGCCAGGAGCCCAGCTGGCCAGACAGATCCACCCTGGACCCAAAGTCAGCGTTGGGCTATGGCCATTTTGCACCTGAATGTCTGGGCCAATCCGAGGGGGGAAAGAGAACCTAGGTGCTTCCTTGGCCCTTATTGCAAGGAGCAGGGGAGAGGGTGTGTGATAATAAATTCCCATCCCCTCCCAATTACCCAGCTCTTGTTCCCTGGTTCCCTTGCCTACCACAATCCTGCCTGTTCTTGGGAGTCCTCCAGGAATAGCAGAGCAGACAAGGCTTTTTCAGGTCACTCTCCTCCTTCTAAGTAGACTCTGTGGGGCTTTCCACCGAGTCCATCCCTCCCCAGGGAATCCCCCAAGCCAGATACATCCCCTCTTCTGCCTTGAGCACGCCCCTTGGTCCCCACCCACCCACGATCCTTCCTGCATGCTAGAGCTAGTCAATGCCTCTTCTGTGCAAGCCATTGGCTTCCCCAGGGCAGGGGTGGAGGGCCACCCTCTGGCACTGACCTCCCCTCCAGCCGTTCCATGACTCCCCCTCAGTGCACACTCCTCCTCTCTCCCAGCCCACTGCACCCCGGGGGCTCCAGGGTCATCTCGCACTGCCACATCAAGCGGAAAGCTGGGCCGCAGCTCTGCCACAGCCTGCCCTCCATGAGCAAAACCAGCCTGCTCTCTCGCATGACTCACTTCGGCACCGTGCGAGCCTACGCCAGCGCCACCGAGGTGAGTGGCATTTGGGCAAGGCTAAGGGCAGCAGAGGCTCAGCCTTGGCCTGCCACTTCTCTGGGTTTCACCTGCAGACTCCCAGTTTGGATCCAGAGTTTCTGGGCTCAGGGAGAAGCCCCAAGCTGAAGGCGAACTTGGAGAATTGGGCCTTCTGGAAAGGTGGCCATGTCAGAAAGAGGGTGGAACACAGGGACTTTCCCACCTCTTTCCCAATGTGGCACTGCTCCTACAGAGTGCAGTTTTGTCGCAAAGGTGGGGCTACCAGGAGCCCCTTTTCCCTGCCCCTGCAGTGTTGGGACATCACATTGCAATGCTCTGGAAGGAAAGGGGCATGCCAGCCCCCTCCAGCTTTCCTCTCTGTAAGGGTTGAACCCCCCCCCCCTTCATGGTTAGGGTGGGTGGAGCCAAGCTGCAAAGGCCCTGCTGGAGGCTTCCTGCCCCTTCCACACACCTTGCTTCAATTCCTGCTGCTTTTCCTGCAGCCGCTGATGACTTCACGGCCAGAGGAGAGGACGAAGGAGACCAACCTGCCACAGATAGTGCGCCAGCACTCCTCGCAAGGACTACTGAGCCAATAAGGGGGGGGAGGGGGGGAGATATCTCTGCCTAATTTGCTCTGGCTTCCTTAGATGGGGAGGGATGGACAATAGTTGGCAGGTGGAAGTGATTTATTGTAGTTTGCACAAAGCTGCCTTATATAAACTGGTCTGGAGATAGCGAGGTGTTTGACTGAGACAGACCTATGGACCAGCCTGGTGGAGAGAGAGGAATGGGGGGAGCTTTTGGGGCAGCAGCAAAGTGCTCCAAACAGGGCAAAGTGTGGCAAGGCGTTGAGATGCGATGGGAGGAGCTCTCCCAGGCTCCTACTCCCTTCAGTGTTTGGGGGAAGGATTCCCCCTGGATCCAGTACCCGAGGGGAGCAACGTTTTATTTTATTTACGCCCTTTCCTATAAGCTCAGGGTGGCTTTGCATTGTTAGCTGCTTGTCTCCCCTCCACTGGGGAAGGAAAGGCCGGCCCCCTGCTACAGAGGGGCCCACGGATGGCACCTGCCCAGACAGGCTCATGTTTACCTTCACACCCTGCTCATTCTCAAGAGCTGCCTCCTCCCAGCCCAGATGGTGTGGATGAAAGCTCTTTGCTCAGCCCATCGTCCCTCCTCCCCTCCCCCAGTAGCCACAGCCCATCAAAGACTCCAAAACCTCTGCTTTTGGCCTAGAGGAGGTGGCTGTTTTCTGTGGTCATTGGATTCATAAAGCTTCCCCTCTGTCCGAGGGCCCCCTAGCGGCCTGCTATGCCCCCTCCCGAGCAAGGGGGGTGCTGTCTGGCTCTCCGCACGCAGCCTGGCCTTTCTTGGCAGTGCCCCTCTGTAGAATGTGATCTAGCAGCAGTTCAGCCCCTTGCTCCAGTACCAGGGGCAGGAGCTCTTGCTCGGTCCTGCTGAAGCGGCTCAGGACGAAGCGATCCACCATGGCTTCCCCCACAGGCCGGCCGATGCCTACTCGGAGCCGCATCATGCTCTGGAAGGGGGACAGAAGAGAGGAGTCAGACTGGGCACTTCATTACACGTGCAGACAGCAGGGCAGCTGGCTCCTCCAGGCCAAAAGCAGAGCCAAACTGCTGGTGGCCGAGCACAGCAGCCAGGGGGTTCAAACTCTTCCACAGCCAGGGGTGGCAGCAGGGGGAGCCGCTGGGAGGGGGATCTCTAGTTCCTTGCTGGGAGCAAGGATCCAGCTCTGCTCTTTTCTCTCCTGCTCCGCAGCCGCTTTTAGGCCAGGATCCAGCTAACATGGATTTGGAAAGGGCCGTGTCCAGCCATGTGGCCGTGTTCTTGCTCAGTGCCTGGGCTCCTGCCCAGCCCATATGGTTCCACTTTCAGTAATTGCCTCCACCTCCTCAGCCGAGTGCAAAACAAGGCCAGGAGAGGGACAATTCTCGCCCCGTGTAAGCAGAGAAGGTGAAGAGCCATGACTGCTCCCAGGAACAACACCCAAGCATGGGCAGTGCTTCGGGCCCCCATAGAGAGCTGCTGTCAGAGCAGAGCCCCGGCTCCCTGGGTTGGAGGGGGCTTTCTGATGGGCGTGGGAATAAGCTTTTCACTTACATCTGAGTGCAGAGCGCTGATGCAGGAACGGACTCCGTTATGACCTCTAGAGAGAAAGGCACAAAGTGTCTGTCAGTGTCTGTATGGGAATGCTGAGGGTAGCGGGCTCTGAATTTGAGGGTCAGGCTTTACGTCAAAGGGAAACCGTAGAACCTCCCCCAACATGCCTGGATGCTAAACTTATGAATAGGGACCTGCGGTTCCCCATGGCCCCCAGTGGGGAATATGCAGTAAACTAAACACGGTCTCTGCTTATGAATAAAGGGTCACTACAGGAGCCTGTAGAGGCTCATTGCTGTAGGTAGAGGAGATCCTGCCTTGGAGCTAGATAATCCTTGAGGTCCCTTCCAACTTTAATTTGGTGATTAGGAAGGAATACTTCCAGAGTTGCTTTATGCAGGCCAGCAAGGAGTCTATACCCATGGCTATGCCAGGGCATGGCACTCTGGTTCAGATAACCCGGCTGTTCCAGGAGGCCAAAGTACACGGTCCTCAGAACTGTCTGCAGCTACAGTCCCTTGGGCATCCAGCCATTGCCATGGGAAGGGGAAGAGAAGTGCTTGAGAGAGGTAGGACCAGTCAGACATCGCCACTTTCACTGCTGCTTTGTGATAGACTGGACACACAGCAGCTAAGAGCCAGGCCAGTCCGCTTTACAAATGTGTCTGTAGGAAGCGTCTCTCCAACACAGTCAGTCCATGAACCAGGAATGCTCCTTTCCCCCAACCCAAGGCAGCCCTTCTAGCTCCTTTTCCTCCTTCCTGTACCTTGCACTGCCTCCATGTTTCAGCACCACCTTCCCCAGCGGCTTGTCCAGGTCATCATGAACCAGGTAAACGGCCTCCACGCCCAGGTTGTAAGTTTCAGCTTGGAACAAAAAAACACAAGGTGAGAAACGAGGGGGAGCTAAATCCCTATCATGAGACCCAGCGCCAAAGGCTAGGGCGCTGACTATGGGGCAGTGTGGGATGAGGGTTATCTGTCATGATGGCATACGAACTGCAGTATCTCCCAGCCCCTGTGGTGGTAGCCAACAGTCACAGAATAGGTGAAAAATGTTAGCTCCAAACACAGGGCAAATCCTGACCCCTTAGGATAACTGCCATGAGACAGTCGCCAGTCTTATAGCTCTTACAAGCCTGTGCCGAGGACACTCTGTCAGAAAACCGCATGGGACTAATGATCCTCTCTGCCTCCCAAAGCTCTTGTGAGAATGGGTTAAAGCTAGTAACGCTGAGGAAAGGGACTGACTGGTGTGTGCGCCTGTGCACCACTGCCCTCTACAGGACAAAAAAATGAGCTGCACAATGAGTTCACATGTTACGCTGAGGCGTATGTTACCCTGCAGTAAAGAAAGTACAACATAGTTACCCTGCAGTGTCTTTGAACTGTGTGCCACACACGCCTGACTGCTACCCGACTCGAGTTTGTGTTCTGTTACAAAGGAGTTACTTACCAGAATGGGAATAACCAGATTCAGAGGGATGCAGGATATTATGAGGTGTGGTAAGCCACCTCTTGGCTAACAGAATGCATACGCGCTAGCAAGGGATAATAAGTCTAAAGACAGGCATGCGGGGTTGCTTGCCACATTCTGGGTCATCCTCAAGGTTAAATCTATCACAGGGTATGTTTCTCCTCCCTGCAACACGCAAACGGGCTCTGTGTGTCATAAGTCCTTCGCTGATTTTGGAGGTTCCTCTTTTGCTCAAGTGATAGGAGTTGGTGCATCTGGATGGAGTCCCTGCAGTCTATGAATGGAATGGGCCCTGGGATGGTCCATAGCCACAGTATTGTTTTGCTACCTGCATGTGTAGGATGCAGGGCCAGGTGGCCCCTGTAAAGATCCAGTCCTGCAAAGCAAGCACTTCAGACTTGCTGCTTGGGGCCAGAGTGCCTCCCTGCGGTTGAGGAGACCAGAAGAAGACTGGGGGGGCAGGGGTGGGGGGTTGCTTAGCTGAAGGAGATGCTGCAGGGTCACTCACCAGCACTGGCGACACTCAGGCCATTGACGTTCATGAACCTGCGTGGCTTCATCAGCACTAGTTCTACATTCTCAACCTTGGTGATGGCCACATCTGAGCAGCACTGCCGGTCCATCTTCCATTGATCAGCCACACTCAGCTTGCGGGCCAGATGGTTCAGCACGTCCATCCCTACGCTATGCCGGGTCCCCAGCAGCCCGTAATTCCCCAGCCCTGCCACCTACAAAGCAGACCAGTGACGGCTGTTAGCAGGACTCTTAGCATTACGAACTGACTCTCTAAGCGCCTTTGTCCCTTCTCACTTGCTGGCCCCCATGCCTGGAACTCCCTCCCTGTCCACATCCGCCTTGCCCCCTCCCTGCATACCTTCAAATCTCTCCTTAAAACTCACCTCTTTCGCTCTGCTCTGTCTGACTCTTTATCCTGCTGAGCCACTATT
>QEPC01005805.1:5097952-5112424 GCA_003113815.1 Sphenodon punctatus
GAAAAGAGGCTGGACAGCCATCAGGAATGTTGTAGCTATGTCAACCTGCAGCTAAGCAGGGCGTTGGACTAGATGACCCTAGAGGTCCCTTCCAACTCTTAAGACAATTCTATGCCCCAGTTCTAGCTGGAGAGACAGCTGGACTTAGGGAGCCCCTATTGTAGGCACGAAAACTGCCCAGAGCACTGATGGAAGCATCCCTTCTGCAGGGGCTGGTGGAGCACAGTGTGGCTTCGCCCATCTACGCTGAAGCATGCACTGATGCCAGCCTTAATTTTGTATGTCTGTAACTACATACAGACATGTCATCCATTGGAAGTCTAAGAGATGAACTATGCATGCTTCAGGATATCACGGAATAGATTCATGGGGTTGGAACTTGGAAGCAATCTCTATCAAACATAATCTGGCCCAGAAAGACGGCTTGCAAAGCAGAAGTGGCAAAACGTGGAGAAGAGATGAGGAGATCAGAGGGAAGTTTACAAAATCACGAGTGGTGTGGAATGAATAACTTGGGAGCTCATATTTGCCTTCTCAAATAATGCAAGAACTAGGGAAGACTGTGAAGCTAGTTGGCAGCAGATTTAAAACAAACAAGGAAGTATTTTTTTCACTCAGTGTACAATTAACTTGTGGAACTCCTTGTCAGAAGAGGATGTTGTGAAGGCCAATAGTGTAACTGGGTTTTTAAAAGCCCTGGATAAGCTCTTGGAAGATATGTCCATAAATGGCTATCAGCCAAGCCACGTTGGTATGGGGATGTGACTTCTGAAGTACTGAAGATGGTCACTGTCAGAAACAGGATTCTGGGCTGGATGGACCATTGGTCTGACCCCGTATGTCATACAGGTTACATTCACAACTTTTACATTATAATTCTGAGTTGGATTATTCCTCCGTCACTATACTTAGCGTTCCACAAGGATTTAAATGACGCCAAACATGAGTGGCTAAAGTATATGCATCTTGGAATTATAGTAATTTGCTTTTTACATCATACATAGTCGTTTTTTGGATAATCATAAGATTGTGATATTACCAAATAACAAACCCCTATCATATGACATACATATGCACACTTTTGAGCTCAACACCATTGACAAGCAGCAAGACAAACTACAATGGAATTTGTGCAGCTTTGCAGAGACAGCTGGTCAAAACCTTGTGTGTGAAGATTCTCAAAAATATGATATTTTTTGCTTAAGCTGGATTGAACTGGAGGGGGGAAATAACTTTTTATAGTTCTCGGTACAAACTAAAATTTGGTTTCTAAAGACAGAATAATTTAAAGTTTATTGAAATTATTGGTTTTCACTAAATTTTCATTTCTGAAAAGAGGGGAAAATATTGCGGGGGGGAGAGGGTAGCTTGTGAAACTTCAGTTAACCACCATTATCCTCCCCCCCGCCCCCCAAAAAAAACTAAACAAAAAACCCCACCTGTTGGGGTGGAAATTATCACTGGTCTGAAAAAATTCAGCAGAATTTCCTTTGAAATTTTCCAGGGCTACAAAAACGATTTTGTTGTTGTTATTAATTATTATTAATTATTTAATATAGCACCAGTAATGTACCTGCTACTGTACAATCAGTAGTCAGAAACAGTTTTGTTAGACAAAACAAAAAGCATTTGGGTCAGAAAGTATTAACCAGCTCTAGTCACCGAGAATTCTGTCCCCCTAGAGTCTGGTGAATTTCCCCAGCTGTACGGCAATGCCCTTTGTCGAGTTTCCCCTTCTCACCTTGCTGTTGTGTCTTTCACAGGAGAACGTGGAAATACGCGGCGCAGCCATCGGTCTCTTTGCGATGCTCGTGAAACAGATGAAATGGAGGGAAAGACGAGCCATGGAGGAGGAGGTCATTAGGAGCATGGTCCCTCTGCTGATGCAGCTGACTGATACCTCGTCCTGCACAGAGAATGCCATTATAGCATCCTGGAATTGAAAAAAATACCTCAAGGGTCAATCTAGTCCAGCCCCCTGCTCCAAGACAGGATGCCCTCTACCAGGGCATCCTGAACCTCTTCAGTCCCGGGGGCCACTTTGAAAATTAGCCCAAGCTTCAAAGGCCCAGCACCAGCCTTACAACTGCCCTCTACTTCCAGAGGGCCTGTTTTCACCAAAGCAGAGTGCAGGTGCCCATCACTCCCTCCCAGCGGGACCCCAAACATGACCACCTCATGGGCCCCACAGCCCATGGGGAAGGGGTGGAGATGGAGCCATGGGGTCTCGCATGTTATCTTCACTTTGGGCCTTGCAAATTTTGAGACTGGTCCTGCAAGAACCACGTGGAAGTTGGGGTGATCATGATGGGGAAAGGGAAGGAAGGAAGAAAAGTGTCCGGGTCATGGATCTGTCCCCTATCCTTCCCCCTTATCTCTGGTCCCTCCCCCTGAGCTCAGTCTTTCAGTGCTTGAGGGGTAGGAACTGGATCCAGGGGACCAGATCCAGGAACTGGAAAGGGGCCAAATAAAAACCTAGCTGTGGGCTGCATTTGAGCCCTTGGGCCTGAGCTTCCCCACCCAGAGCTTCACAAACAGATGCTATGTCTCTCTCGTCATAGAACCCACCCCACCCAACACTTCCGCCCTGTGAGTCTCCTTGTTTCTTGTAGGCCTGTAAGGAAACCCTGGCCACCTGTGCTAAGTTCATTGACTGGGAGCTGCCAATCGATGCCATCAACATAAAACTCCAAGGAAACCTCATTGAGATATACTCCAGCATCTTTAACATCCTCGTGAGTGAACTCTGGGTTATGAATTAGCACTGGGTTGGGGAGTAAGACAGCAACCCCCACCCCCTGACTGCTAGACCTTAGGGGACACAAAAAGAAAGAACCAAGCATCCCTCCTATGAAATCGGCACCTGAGACCCTTATACTGGAGACAGACTCCATCCCCCTCCCCACATGGGTGTAATTCTAGAGGTCAGAGAGGATACGTCCCACTTAGATCCCAAATTGGTACCTACAAAAAGGAGTATACCCATCAAATTTGCAGATTCGACTCAAAAATGTTGGGTTCTTTTCGGTATCCGATTGGGTACCCAAAATAACCAAAATGTTGACAAACAAAATACCCAAATGCCATTTTCGTCCTGATTTCTTGACTTCCAGTCCCAGATTTTCAACTTCCAGTCCCGAATTTCAGAAAAAAACGTGGGTGTATTGTTGCGTGGTGTGAGGTTATTTGGGGCACTCAAAAAATGGAAACCAATACTTCAGTTTTTTGACTACTCGAATGGTATTTGGACACCAATTCAGATACCCAAAATGGTACTCCAAAAGTTAGGTATTACCCACAGGTACCAAATCAGGAAGAACTTTTAGGAAGAGAATGTCTACAACCCCCCCATAACTTTGTCTTTGAGTTGAAGAGTTTTTAGCAGCTTTCTGCTCAGGTAGAGTTCAATGGGAGAAAGAAGATGTGAGTGGGGAATGAATGAATGGGCTGAGCAATTTAATTGGCAGGACAAAAGGTTTTCAGAGGTCGTTTTACTGGGGCTAGAGACGAAACAAATAACTGCCTAAAACAAACAAATCGAGTAACGAACATGACCCGTCCGATCTTCGATCGATTCCCCATTTCAGTTCCTTCGTTTCATTGGATTTTTTCAGTTTGGCCGTTTCCAATTTTTACCACCCATTTTCTACTATTCATTTTCATTGTTCCTGGAGAAAATGAAGGGAAAAACCAGAAACGGGGAAAATATATGAACTGAATGAACAAAACCGAATGAACCGAAACTGCGAAAAATCGGTGGCTCAAACGTTTTGACGATTGTTATTCAGCTCGACTGCAACCTGCTAGAAACGCGCAGGCTTTGAGCAGCCCTGGAAACACCTCTCTACAGGCTTTCGAGAACTAAGGGACCCACTCAGAGTCAAGGAGGCGCTATAGATCAACAACAGTGGGGGGAGGTATTGGCATACATTTGGTCTAACTGCTGGGGTTGGGGTGGGAATGTTGGATGTACCTTGTACCTGGAAAAGCCAAACATCAACTGACAGATGTCCTGTCCCCTTGCTTAGAAGCCCCCAGCGCTGAACTTACTTTAAAACTAAACTGTGAGATGTTTGAGATTGTCAGATCTTCCCCGAGGACACGTTTCATCTTCTATATCCCAGTGAGCAGCAGAATAACTACTTAAAATCCCCTCCCTCTACCATGATTTCTCAAAGGTGATGTAAGCCTTTCCTAGTGGGGTCAGGCATTCAGCAGGTGGAGATAGGTTTTCGGGGTAGGCTTTTAGGGAGCCTGTAATAAGGTGCAGCTGTTGCCTGTAGGTCTAAGCAGGCTTCAGCCCAAATGACTCATCATATGCCAGAGTTTCCTAATTTATGGGTTTGTATTAGGAAGTTCCACAGCTCACTGTCTGCCCCAAGATCAGTGCTCTGTCCAGCTCCCAGTCTCCTTGAGCCGAGCTCCTTCTGGCTTTCTGCAGACTGACTGGAGGCCAGAGCATGCTGACCTCAGTGTCCCAGAAGTGGGCGTGGCCAAAGTGATGAGCAGGCCCTCTTAAAGGAGCCACACCCTGCTCCATCAAAAGGTTATTTTTACATTGTATTTGTGTTATGTTACAGCTGATAGACTTTGCATAGCTTTGTTGCCATCTGGAAGAGAAAGACTGTATCTAATACCGCTTTCACACCTGACAGTCCATGCATGTTTTGGGTCTGGGAAAGAATCTGGAAACTATAACATGGGTGGAGTTTGTCAGGTGCAACACACACACTGCCTCCCCCCGACCCCCACACGCACACAGCTTTGCTGGCGATCAGACGGTGATCACCAGGAAGACGGCAGAGTAGGAGAAATCCACTCTACAATTTTCTGGGTGATCTCTGCCAAAGCTGTGGGGCTAGGGGGTGGGTGGTGGGTCGTGTTTGCACCTGATGAACCCCGTGCATGTTTGGGCTTCTATATTCTTGCCCGGAGCTAAAACATGCGCAGACCACCAGGTGTGAAAGCAGTAACAGTCTCAACATTATTGTCTAGATAGCACCCGCTCAGTGATTATAGAGAGACGTCCCTGCCTCAAAGGGCTTACAAGCTAGGAAGTAGAAAGGCAGGACAAAGATACGTCTATTTCCATTATATAGATGGGGAACTGAGGCTGAGAGACAATGGCTTGTTCAAAGCCACCCAGATGAAATGGCTAAAATGTAATTTGAACCCTGATCTCCCAGTTCCACAGCCAGCACCTTATCCGTTGGCTACACTGCCTCTCTACAATGTAGTCATCCAGACAAAAATCTTTGAAGCATTCCCCTAACCACATCCTCATCCCTTCCTTGGGAGAAGGTTTCAAACCCTGCTCCATGTCAGATGTGTTGGTCTCTCAGCCCCGGATCTAGAGGAAAACGCTCCCTCTCACATTTTCCTGTCTTCCTGTTGTTTTCCCTAGATGAGGTGACATGCCATTAAGTTGCCGGAAACACTAGCCCAGGTGCTAGACTACCTCAAGCACGCGCAGGCGGATAAACGGGAGGCAGCATGCAAATTGATAGGTAAGGATCCATCATCTTCACCAGGACCCATCCCAATCTAGCTACACCTCTGAGAAGCAGTACGATATTCTAACATCAGCACTCGACCACCAACCTGCTGGCCCCATTCCCTCTAAGAGCTGGCGTTATCCCTTCGGCTCCAGTAGGGCTGGTTCAAACAGCCGTTCCATTTTCGCAGATCAGTTCTGCGAAAATGGAGAGGCTGTCGAAATTTCAATAGAAAATTTTGATCGCTCAACATTTCCAATCGGAATTCCGATCGGCTGTTTTAGACACGCACAAAATGGTGGGGACCATAATGGTGCCACTCTTTTGTGTACAGAGACCACGGTTTTGCACATGTGCGGAATAACTGGGCGCCAATTTGCGTGTGTGTAAAACGACCAAAATAGTTTTGATCGCTCTGGTGAACGAAAATTGGAGCGATTGTTTGTTTTGATTTTCATTTGGACCTATTGAACTGACCGGATTCATTAAAAAATGGAATACAGTTGGAAATGGACTTTTCCCCCTTAAGGCTCCAGGGTGTTTACTTCCTGAGCTGAAAACCTTAGAATTGGGCATTATATATAGACTGCAGGGGAGGGGGGCAGAATGGCTCCCCTGTTATTTCCCTAACCCTCTCAACACCCTCTCTTAGTCAGTGAAGATAACATCCCTTGAGCAGTCACTATTAGTCTGTCTATTATTTATTATTATTATTATTATTTATTCATATACAGGCCCGGCCTTCCCACAGGACGACCTGGGAAATGACCTGGGCCTCGCTAGTCTCTCTACTTCCCTTGCCCTCCTCCCAGCATGGTCCCAAACATGACCGCCTCCAGGGCCCCACAGACAGTGACCCCCAAGGGGGAGGAGTCATGGGTGAGTGGGTTGGGCCACCAGGGACCCTGCATTTTATCTTCTTTAGCTTCTCCCTGTACCCCACAAATGTTAACACCAGCCCTGTTTCTCTAGCAGCAGCAGCAGAGTGCCTAACACCGAACAGCCATGAATTAGGGCACATTCTAGCAAACAGTGTAGTTGTCAGTTACTTCAGTTTTGCTCGTGGAGTGTTCCCACAAACAAAGCACTAAACCAACGTTATTGAGGAGCAGGAAAAGATGTACTGAGAGATCAAGAAGACATACTCCCCTTTATTTTGTATTTCAAAATGCTCTTTGTGTGAAAGCTTATCTGTGTGATGTGGCAACCATAGTTCAGCAATCATTACTAGACCTGAAATGAGCAATCGCAGCAAATGCTGTTTCCATCGGAAACAGGTCATTCACCTCCGTTCACGCAATGAGGAAACTTACCAGATTTTCACTGTTTACGGCATCTTACGTCGCTTGCCCGTACGGCCCACACCACCCTGCCTTGGCTTGCCGAGTTGCCTGCCTTAAATTGTGCTAATCATGCTGCAGCATTTACGGCACTTAAAAGTGCCATAAAATGCCAGAAAGTGCCATAAATTGATGAAAATGCCAGAAATTTACAATATGTTAGAAACTAGTGAAGAATGACAGAAATACCAGAAATTGATGGGAAATGACAGAAATACCAGAAAATAACAGACACTGATCTCATAATCACAGAAACAGTGAGGAAATATCGAGGAACAATCACAAGCACTTCCAAAAGGTAGGTAGTTTCTGAAAGTATGGTAACACTTGCACTCACCTCAGCCCTCATCATTACCTCTGAGCTAGGGGGACAATTGCCATAGTTCTACTTTGCTTTTGAGTTGTTCTTCTGAACACTACCACCAAAGTGGAGTAATCACTTTGATTTAATTAAACAAAAGTAGTTACTTCGGTAGTTACTTCGGTTTGTCTTAACATCACAGGACAGGTCTTATTACATATCTACAATGGTTTGGTTGATAAAGTAAATCTGGATTTTCAAAAAGCATTTGACAAGGCCCCTCACCAGAAGCAAACTAAGTAGTCATGGGATAAGATGAAGAGTTCTGTCATGGACTGGTAGCTGGCTAAAAGATAGGAAACAAAGGGTAGGAATAAATGGTCATTTTTCAGGTTGGAGAGAGGTCAATAGCGGGGTGCCTCAGGGGTCAGTTCTGGAACCGGTACTGTTTGACAAGTTCATTAATGATCTGGAAAATGGGATAAAGGCTAGAGTAGAGCTGCTAAATTTGCATATGACACCAAATTATTCAAGATTGTTAAGAACCAAGGCAGACAGCAAGGAATTACAGAGGGCTCTTGCATGACTAGGTGAATGAGCATTAAAATGGCAAATTAAACTGAATGTTGATTAGCGCAAGGTGAGACACAGAGAAAATTAATCCTCACTATACATACACGATGCTAGGTTCTAATCTGGGTGTAACCACTCAGGAGAAGAATCTTGGAGTCACTGTGGATAGTTCCTTGAAAGCATTACATTAGCTCAGTATGTGGCAGCAATCAAAAAGGCAAACCAAATGCTAGGCATTATTGCAAAAGGAAGAGAGAATAAAGGGGAAAGTATCATAATGCTGCTGAATAGATCTTTGGTACGACCCCACCTTGAGTATTGTGTGTAGTTCTGGTCGCCCCATCTCATGAAAGAGATAATAGAATGGGGAAAACGTTCAGAGAAGGGCAACCAGGATGCATCAAATTGCATATGAGCAGATCAACAAGTTAGGGCTGTTTAGCTTGGACAAGAGGTAATTAAGGAGGGATAGGACAGAAGTTTATAAAATCATGAGTAGCATGGAGAAAGTCAACAGGAAACTATTGTTTGCCCTTTCTCACAATAAGAAAACAAGGGGACACTCTGAAGTTAGATGGCAGCAGATTTAAAACAAACGTTTTCACCCAGCGGACAATACAGTCGTGGAACTCATTGCCAGAGGAGGCTGTGAAAGCCAGAAGCATAACTAGCTCCAAAGAGAAACTGGATAAATTCTTAGAGAATAGAACCATAATGCCTACTAGTTGGGGCTTAAAATCCTGGCTACTGCTAGTTGGGAGTGGTCAGCAGGAGATGGGTCACACACCTCCATGGCCTGTACTTGTACTTCTCTTGAGCTATCGGAGTTGACCACTGTCAGAGACAGGATGCTAGGCTTGATGGACCGCTGGTCTGACCCAGTGTGACACTACTTATGTTCTCATGTCCGAACAGTACCAAAGCAGAGTAGTTACTCTGATTTAGTTAAATCAAAGTAGTTACTTCAGTTACTTGTTTGTCGGAATGTGGCCTCGCTATATTCAGGGCCTGCTGTTGGCACCTTGCACTGATGGGTATCTGCGCTCAGAAACCCACCGCTGATTGAGGATCACACCATTGCAACTTAAATCGGCAGGTGATCGGGTCTTTGCAGTGGTGGGTCCCTTAGTGTGCAACTCACTCACTCCACGTCTGTCATCGTTCCTCCCTCCTAGGCTTGCTATAGATGCAGACTTTAGAGGACACTTATGAGAAATACAGGTTGCAGGGCTGCACTGACTCCAATGCAGCCCTGCAACCTGTTCTCAGCTTTAAAAAGCTCCTGAAGACTTTTTACCAGGTGCTTTTAGGATCCATCGCTAGTTTCCTTTTATGTGCCCTTTCCCTTCCTCTTTTCAACTGCCCTTCCCCTTTTAAATTGTTTTAAACTGGATTTTTATTCTCAATGTATTTGATACAGTTATATTTTTATCTTGTAAAGCACCCCGATTGCCATTTGGGGGCGGGGGTGCTATAGCGATTCTTAAAAAATGATTGTTATTATTGACAGGTTCCTGCCCCCCAGAGCTTACAATTCAGGATGAACAAAGCAGAGAGAAAGGGGCGAGGGGAATATAAGGAGAGACAAGGGGTGAAAACAGACATGCCCCTTAACTGTGCTTTAACCCCGCTTTAACATTTCCTATGCATGCTGCAGGGCTGTATCGGCGCCCTAGGCAGCCCTGCCATGTGCAAAAGAAATGTTAAATACATTCCTCCATAACAAGGGGAGCAGAAAAATCCTGGAGAATGAGAGAGCAGAAGAAGCATCCATCTATGGGGGTGAGGAACTAGGGAGATTTGTAGGTTGGGAGGAAGGAAATAGATCAAATCGACTCGAGGAGGGGGGTTACCCAAAGGCTCGTTTGGGAATAAAACGTCTAAGGCTTTTCCACCGGAGAACGGGAGGAAATTGTAAGGAAGATAAATAAACAAGCTTTAATTCTCCATCTAGGATGCTGCGCTCAGTACATGAGACCTGACGTGATCAGCAACAAGGATGTTGTCCTGATTTTCTCCTGTTAGTACGGAGAGGAGGTCTCGGGGGTTGCTTGGGCCATGTGTCTGCATATCCAGGAATGCGTGGGCCTTCCCAGGGCAAACAGCGGTCACTAATGCGCAGCCACTGGGCGGGTTCTAGCATTTGAATGTCTGGAATGATGTGCCGCTCCAGCCGGGGCCGGCTTTACTGCAGGATGACCGGGGGTGACTGCTCGGAACTCCCCTATTTTCTCTACTATCGAGGGCCCTGCAGTGGCCCCCGGTCCACCAGAGCCCCCATTTCCTCCAAGCAAGGCCCCAAGTGCACCTATCTCCAGGGCCTTGCCAAGGGTGCTTCTGAGGGGGTGGGGCTAAGGAGGGGAAGGAGCGGGGTCACCAGGGGCTCCAAATTTCATCTTCACCCTGGGTCCTACAAATTCTAAGGCCAGCCCTGGCTCTAGCAGAGGGGAAATGTGCAGATGCAGGGAAATTGGATGGGGGAAAGAGGTCTAGTATTATTTCAAGGACAGGCAGTGTAGCGGGGCTGGGGATCATGAGCCCTGTCTTTTGCACTAGGGCCCATTCCAACCTAGCTACACCCCTGTATTGCCCCAGCTGTGATTAGAGAGGGGTCCCTGCCCCAAGGGGCTTACAATCTAGGGTGGACAGAGGAGGGAATGCAAAGGGGAGGGGAACATGAGAGACACATTTAAAAAGCATCTCCAGCCACCGCCACTGCCGAGAATGGGCGGCACGTCGCTTCCGGTAGCACGGGGAGTGTGTAAACACCCTACCCCATGTGGATTTCTTCTTGAATGCGGGGCGCCAGAATTGCTTCTAAGCACCTCATTTAAAAGTGGTTTGGGACTCAGACGGTGGGCCTGGTTCCGGACCCACGTTTTCTGGCCTGGCTGCCTACCCCACTGTGGTCTGAACTCGGTCCACATCAAGTGGGCCTGGAAAAGACGTATGGGTTCGGCACTGGCCCAGACAGGCCCGGGCGGCGTCACGTTCGAAAACAGCCACAGTTCCGTTCTGCAGCTACAGAGAGATCAGGCTGGCAGCTCCCGTTTGGAGGAAACTCATCATAAGAAGGGCAGAGGTTGGCAGGGCACTGGAATTTCATTCCAGGTTGTAGTACAGGCTGGATATTATTAAGCAATTTGAAATTGGCAGTGCTTAATTTGCTTGTTTTTTAAATCTGAATTGCCAGGGGTCCATGTCTGCCCCAGAAGCCCTGCCCCCCCGCCCTAGATGCCCCCCCTAAATGCCCTCCCCCCCCAAGAAGCCACACACCCCTGCCCCAGAAGCTTGTCAGAGTATGGAAATGAACTCTGTTCTCCAGCTAGCAACCCAACCACTGAACTAGCCTGCTTCTCTACAGAGGAGTATAAAACAAGAGTCCTTGAGATTTAATCTATATGATAACCAGCACAGTGAGTCATGAATAAAAGTCAGTTAAACCATCCAGGTTTTTTATGAGACTTGTGTTTCCAATCCTGAAAAGGTAAATATCAGCCTTTTCCTGGGCTTTTCACATTGGGATGGCTTCTTTTTTAAAAGCAATCTCCAAAAGCCATGTTAAAAACTTTGTGTTCATTTTTAGTTTTTAGCTTTAGTTAGCCCATTTTAGGTTTTTTTTTATGGTGAATTAAAGGAATCCCTGGAAGATTTTAGCCATCATGCCAAGAAATGTGCTTTGCTTCAGTCATCTAAAGAACGTCAAGTCTCCACAAGCATCATTTTCCTGAAAGCCTCTGCTACATCATGCAAGGTTCCCTCTCATAGACCCTTTTCATATGGGCGCAGGTGGGGGGTAGGGTGTTCCAAGATGGGCGTGCGCTGCATCGGTGACAGTTACACGGGTGCACACCTATCCCCCACGAATGGAGCAACCGCTGTTTTCACCAGTTGCTCCGTGCGTGGGGAAATGGTGGAAATGGGCGTTACAGGGGGAGCGCGCGCACGCACCCCCACCATGCATGCCCACGCAGGCACCTCGTGTGCATTGTGTAGAGGCGTCTCATGTAAAAAGGGCCCTGGAATCCTAAAACTGGAAGAGATTTCAAGGGTCTTCTATTCCAACCTGCCGCACTGAGCCAGGAGTCACTAGAATTATTGGGAAAACAGTTGGTCAATAGAACATGTTGACTAGGGAGGTTGTAGAACCTCCTTGCTTGGAGGTTTTCAAAACCTAGCTGGACAGGCATTGGTCTGCAATGCTATAGGCAGAGGAGATCCTGCCTTGGTGCAAGGGATTAGACTACTAGATGACCCTTGGGTACCCCTTCCAGCTCTATCATTCTATGATTCTCTAACTAAGCCATCTCTGATGGATGTTTCTCCAACCTCTTCTTAAAAACCATCAGCAAAGACTCCACAACCTCCATATGGAACTTGTTCCGCTGCCCAAGTGTTCTTACAGTTAGGAATTTATTCCCAGTATTTCATCAGCAATCTACCCTCCAACAGCTTGAACACATGGGCTCTTATCCTTCTGTCAGTGGCAACAGAGAACAATAGCTCTCCAGCTGCTTTATCCAATCAAAGTCCGTCCCAAGCCATGAGCTCTGACAGGCTGGTGCGGTTAAGAGACCTTACATTCTGAAGTGTCCAAGGGAGTGATGGGGGAAGTGCTACTACATCCAATCACCGTTGAGTTCCCCAGTCCAGTGGATCAGATACCAATTCATAGCAAGATGGGTAGAGACAGCCAGGGTGAACCAAGCTAGTCATGTTCCCACAGCCCCTAGGAATGTAGTTTCGTGCACAGCCACCACACCTGCTCAGTGTCACTTTTCTGTACTGGTATCGTGTCTTTACTGAATCTGTTCTCTAAGCTAAACCTTCTCCAAACATGTCTTTTCTTCTATACTAAATCTCCCCAAAGCAATACTGATCCATCTCTTTGTTTCAGCTCTCCACAAACTACAAGGCGACCACTACTACTCGGTGGGCCATGCCGCAGCCTTCTCCATGGAGAAAATTTATCAGTATTGCAGACACCAGCTAACCCAGCAGATGACCCCAAACCAAATCTTGACTGCGATCAAATCCACCATGCCAAAAATGCTCTTTGAGCACAGGAAATGAAAGGCCTGCCACAAGGCCTTGGAGGAATGCAGGAAGGGATGAGCCCTCTACTCCTCCAAGCCACAGAGCAAGAAGCTGGAGAAAGACACAGGGCATAAATGAGACACTTCCCCCTCTCCCGTGTGGTAGGGGGCAGATTGAGAGAACAGCGCCGAGAGAGCCACAAAGAGACAAGAGTGGTGGGAGCCATGGATCCCTGCTCATGAGTTCAGGGCTAAACCAGGATTGGAATCCAAGTTTCCCAGGCCCAAATCTGCCATTAGAAGACTTAGTTAGAAGACTATCTGAAACAGCAATTACAAAGTCCACTATATATTTCTGCACTTTCAGGCTATGGGCACCTGAGGTGCCCGTAGAAATGGGAAAGAAATGGAAACGTTTTCCAGATTCCATTATATATTGAGACAACAATTTCTTGATTTTAAGTTAAATGTGAATAGTATGCAGTATGATCCGGAGAATGTTGATACTGATTGATATGAGTTTGGTTGTTATGTTGACTGTTATTTGTATTTTGTCATTTTGAATATTCTTTTATGCTACGGCCCACGGCTACGCTTAAATAAACTATTATTATTACTGATTCCATTATAACTCCACCAGGTTGCTACTAGATACTTTCAATGGCTTTCCTCATATATATTTATTTGATATGATTTTATATGTTGGAACCCACCCTGAACATTAGGGAGAGAGCGGGCTATCAATTTAATTAAATAAAGAAATAAGCAAGCAGTCTTCTAGCAGGACAACGGCTCTGTCCAAACCAACTGATCCCTTCCCCCTCTCTGGCACAGAAGTAGAGAACACGCCAAACAGACAATGCGCGTTTTAGCATCACTGCAGAACGGTCAGTGTCGATCCATTAATTCAGTTTGCATTGTCCGTGGGTTCTTGCAAGTCCATAAGTCATGCTGTGGACTGTCTGACTGGCCACTCCAGCTCTAGCAAGTAAGACCTACCCAGAGCTGCACAAAGCAGCAGAGGGTTCGGAATGCATTTATGCAATGTAATGTAATGAGCTGCTTAGTTGCTCTGTACTACACTGACCTCTACTGGGTGGAATTGAAAGAAATAAAAGGGGTTCAGCTGCTTTTCTGCCCCCCTGGTGAAGCAGGTCCCTTTTAAATCTCGGGATCAAGTGGAAATACTACTGTTGGAGAGGGTGGGGAATTACTTCTCTTCTGTTTCTAGTAATGACACTTTTGTTCAATCAAATAGACATTTATTCAATAAAAGCAGAACAATTAGCATACCAATTATTAAGAAGACATTTGCATCCAACATTTGCCCTCACCTACTCTGATTTCTTCAAATACATACAAAAGCATATATTCTTACGTGATCAGAGGTCAATGGTCTGGTTCCAGAAGAAGGCAGTCAGGGGACCCAAACGGTGCTGAGAGAGAGAAAGCCTAGCTGCCAGGCACGTTGCAGGACCTCCTAGAGAGAGAGGTCCCAGAGTGGGCACAATCACCGAAACTCGTCGGCTCCCTTGATAAGGGATAGTGACCGAGAACCATGAAGGGCAGAGAACTGATCCAGAGGCTGGTCTTATATACAAGTTTCCCTTATTACTTATCCATGTTAAGGGGCTGTCTGCCTCTTACTTCAGAATGTTTTCTGCTTAGTCAGTGGGGGCCTGCCCTGACCGATAGGGTCTGATCCACCCCTCCCTCCGGAGGGGGGG
>QEPC01005805.1:5118358-5145450 GCA_003113815.1 Sphenodon punctatus
GTGGTTATTTATGCATGCTGCAGGGCTGTATTGGTGCCCTATGCAGCCCTGAAACATGCATAAATGACCACCAAGGGTGGTTAGTGTCATGTCTGTTTTCACCCTTAGATAACAGGAACTGGGCAAAAACCTTGGCCACCACACAGAAGAGACTAATTGGCCAATAATTTGGGGGCAAATTCCTGTCCCCTTTCTTATAAATAGGTATTACTATGCTGATGTTCCAGTCGGCCGGGATCACCCCACAGTTGCTAATAATGGTGAACAGCTTGGCCAAAATAGGGGCCCACCAACCCTGATTATGTTTTTAAAAAATCTGCTGGAATACCATCTATCCCCGGGGCTCGCCTAGATTTACACTTGGAGAGCAATACGCTCACCTCCTCGGGGTCCACCAGGGGCCAGAGTGGAGAAGCTGCAAGAGACTCCCAGCTGAAGAGTGTGGTATCTGGCATCCTAGAGAAAATTCCCCTAAAATGGGACTGCCAGGCTCCCCAGTCCCAGAGTCCTTGCACAAAAGGGGGTCTTGAGCTGGCCTTCACCAAAGCCCAGATACTCACCTGGTCATTAGTCTGAACTGCGTAGATAAATGCATCCCAGGCGGCAAGCTGGAATGCCCTCTTCTTCTCCCTGAGCAGTTTTTTATAATCCCATTTGGCATTTAAATACTGTGCGGCCACTGCTGGATTAGGATCCACTTTAAAGGCTCTGGCACTGTGCCTAAGGGCTGCTCTGTATTTAGAACATTGTTTGTTGAACCATTTGGGAGCAGCAGGAGGAGTATCGGCTGCCGGAACAGACGGGCCCCTATCAGTTAGATGGTTTACAAAGTGGGCCAAAAGGTCGGCAAAAAGCGAGTAATACAAAACAGGTGGTGATTTCTGCAAATCCAATAAAAGTGATTGCAAGTGGCCAAAACAATACAAGTTATAAAGCCCCCCACACTGCCTCGCAGTTCGATCCGACCACCGTAGCCGAGGAATTGTATCAAATGCCCACTCCCTTAAAAAGGGAGGGTAGCAATGTGGCCCTGAGGTGCCATCATTCTGGGTATTGAGACGACCGACGTGTTCTTTGATCCTCCTCGCATCTCCAGGGATGAGGAGCTCAATTCATTTGGAGCTCTTTTTCTCCGTTTCTTATAAGTGTTAAAAGGAAGGACCTGCTCAGACTTGTCTGGTCAATATACGTTTCTCTCCCAGGCAGGATGTAGTGTTATTGATTATTTTTGTGTTCAAGATCCCTATGCTGACCAGTGTTTAGAGAATTTTGATACTTTGGATAAGACTTTCTCCTTGATAATCTCTGTATTAGGACTTAATATTCTGTCCCGTAAGGTGCGCTCTGCAAGACCTAAATTGAGCAAATGGTATGATAAGGAGTGCAGGGCTCCTAAAACAGATCTTTCCAGGGCCAGGACTAACTGGGTTATAATTTGTTCAGATGTGACCAGAAGTAAATACCTGGCAGAAAGGTGAAGGTATAAAATTTTAATTAAAACCAAGAAGGCGCATTATACTAATCATGTGTGAGTCTGGCTTGCCCTGGCTACAACTTGTAGGGACTCTGGAGCATTTGGGACCATAATAAATCGTGAATTAAATCCCAAAATAGCGTCGCCCATATCCTATCCAGATGAGGATATTTGGACAGCTTTTTTCCAAGAGTTATATTGTAAACAAGCTCAAGAAGTGGGAACCTTATTATTAGACTCCCTTAACTTTCTGACAGTATATGGAACTATGGGGTTTGATTCATGTGTAGGAGAAAATGAGGTCTTTGAGATGATCATGGCCTTAAAATGGAATAAGGCCCCAGGCCACGATTATATAATCCGAAGGTCTCCAAGGTTAGCCTTGGATGGTGGTCCTCGTTACTTGCAAATTATTTCACCCTAATTAATAAAACAAAAAAGGTTCCCCACAACTGGGGTTCCAGTATTATTATTCCAATTTTTAAGAAGGGTGATCCTCGAGACCCGGGGTGTTATAGGCCTATTAGCGTACTCCCAGTAGTAGGGAAATTATATGCCAAGATACTTCTTAAACATCTTGAAAGCTGGGCCTTCAACCAAAGAATAATTCCAGATGAACAATTTGGCTTCCGTAGAGGTAGTTCAACAAAGGACAATTGTTTCATATTATCTCATTTGATCTTTAAATACACTAAGATAAGAGCTGGGAAATTATTCCTGGCATTTATCGATTTCAAGAAAGCTTTTGATCTGATACCAAGGGAGAAGCTATGGCAGAAACTGCAACTTCGTGGAATAAATGAGGATCTTCTTGCTTTAACTGTGCAATTGCACACAGGGAATACATCCAGAATCCGGTTAGGGGCTCAGGGGAAGCTATCCCATCCTATATTGGTCACACAAGGAGATAGGCAGGGACGCGTATTGGCTCCCCTGCTGTTCAATATTTATTTGAGTGACTTTATTGAGAAACTGCAGAGCAGGGAAAGTTGTCCCCCGACGATTAAAGGCCGGGCTATTACGGCCTTATTATATGCCAATGACATTGTTGTTATGTCCCAAACCAGGAGGGGTTTATGTCAACATCTAGAGAATCTGTTAGTTTATTATACAGAGAATGAGCTTGTTATTAATTTGAAGAAGTCTCAGATTATGGTCATTGAGAAGAGGTCACAAACACGGATCTGGAATGTAAAAGGAAATGTGTTTACACAAGTTACTTCCTATGTTTATTTAGGTATTAGTTTTACCACCAATGGGAAAGGCATAGCAAACAATTGGCCCTCAAATCTACAGTGGCCTACAAAGGGATTTTAAGGCTAATGGCAAGATCCAAGAATGCTGGAATCTCTAGCATCTTGAAAGTATTCAGAGCCAAGGTTTTGGCTCTGATGATGTATGGTGCTGAAATTATTCCATTGAGTGGATTTGATCCTCTTGAGGGAATCCAGAATAAATTTCTGAGGGGACTCCTGAGGGTCCCACAGTGTATTCCTGGAGCAATACTGAGGGCGGAGTTGGGTATGTTATCAATTGCATGCATTGCTATGATAATTGGTATTGGATACTGGATTAAATTGTGCAACCAGAATAGTGAGGCTCTGACCAACCAATGCCTGGTGGAAGAATTGGAATACGAGGGTTCATTACAATATCCCTGGTTACTCCAAATTTCTTGCAATTTGAGAGAAATGGGTCTACCATTTTCCTGTCTCTGGGGAAAAAAATGCACTGCACCAAAAGTGCCTAGTGTCTGCTAGAGCATCGGACATAGCCAGGCAAAATGACATGGCAGAAGTTTCTGCTTGGAAGGCTGCACCTTGGTATTGCCTTGTCAAGAAAGAACATAAGTTCAAAAAGTAGGACTAAATGGTCAGTTTTCACAACAGAGAGAGGTAAATAGCGGAATGCCTCAGGGATCTGTACTGGGACTGGTGTTGTTTAACGTATTCATTAATGAGCTAGAAACGGGAGTAGAGAGTGAGGTGACCAAATTTGCAGATGACACAAAGGATGTTTTTAAAAGAGCGCTGTGGGAGGGGGAGTTTATGGCCACTGAGTGGTGCGGCTGTGGGGCGTCCACACACACGTGTGGGGAGCCCTTCAAACGCGTGGCTCCCAGCATGGTTGCCCTTTCCAGGCGGTGGCCACCCTGGCAGTCCGGGTTGTTCAGAAGTGCTCCATGCGTGGCCATGAGTGGCTGCTGTGTGAGTCACAGTAGCACACCTCCCCACACACAACCATCACATGAGCAGTTGGACACATGGATGGTGGACAGCCATGCGTGGATATGTCTCATTTTAAAACACCCAAAGTTATTCAAGGTAGTTAAAATACAAGTGGACTGTGAAGAATTGCAGGAGAATCTTGCAACACTGGTGACTGGGCATCTAAATGGTAGTTGAAATTTAATGTGGACATGTACAAAGTAGTACACATAGGAAAATATATATATATACACAATGCTGGGTTCTAAATTAGGAGTAACCACTCAGGAAAAGGACCTTGGAGTCATTGTAGACAATACATTGAAATCCTCATCTCAGTGTGCGGCAGTAGTCAAAAAAGCAAANGTGCCATCATTCTGGGTATTGAGACGACCGACGTGTTCTTTGATCCTCCTCGCATCTCCAGGGATGAGGAGCTCAATTCATTTGGAGCTCTTTTTCTCCGTTTCTTATATGCCGGTCAGTGGAAAGTGTTAAAAGGAAGGACCTGCTCAGACTTGTCTGGTCAATATACGTTTCTCTCCCAGGCAGGATGTAGTGTTATTGATTATTTTTGTGTTCAAGATCCCTATGCTGACCAGTGTTTAGAGAATTTTGATACTTTGGATAAGACTTTCTCCTTGATAATCTCTGTATTAGGACTTAATATTCTGTCCCGTAAGGTGCGCTCTGCAAGACCTAAACTGAGCAAATGGTATGATAAGGAGTGCAGGGCTCCTAAAACAGATCTTTCCAGGGCCAGGACTAACTGGGTTATAATTTGTTCAGATGTGACCAGAAGTAAATACCTGGCAGAAAGGTGAAGGTATAAAATTTTAATTAAAACCAAGAAGGCGCATTATACTAATCATGTGTGAGTCTGGCTTGCCCTGGCTACAACTTGTAGGGACTCTGGAGCATTTGGGACCATAATAAATCGTGAATTAAATCCCAAAATAGCGTCGCCCATATCCTATCCAGATGAGGATATTTGGACAGCTTTTTTCCAAGAGTTATATTGTAAACAAGCTCAAGAAGTGGGAACCTTATTATTAGACTCCCTTAACTTTCTGACAGTATATGGAACTATGGGGTTTGATTCATGTGTAGGAGAAAATGAGGTCTTTGAGATGATCATGGCCTTAAAATGGAATAAGGCCCCAGGCCACGATTATATAATCCGAAGGTCTCCAAGGTTAGCCTTGGATGGTGGTCCTCGTTACTTGCAAATTATTTCACCCTAATTAATAAAACAAAAAAGGTTCCCCACAACTGGGGTTCCAGTATTATTATTCCAATTTTTAAGAAGGGTGATCCTCGAGACCCGGGGTGTTATAGGCCTATTAGCGTACTCCCAGTAGTAGGGAAATTATATGCCAAGATACTTCTTAAACATCTTGAAAGCTGGGCCTTCAACCAAAGAATAATTCCAGATGAACAATTTGGCTTCCGTAGAGGTAGTTCAACAAAGGACAATTGTTTCATATTATCTCATTTGATCTTTAAATACACTAAGATAAGAGCTGGGAAATTATTCCTGGCATTTATCGATTTCAAGAAAGCTTTTGATCTGATACCAAGGGAGAAGCTATGGCAGAAACTGCAACTTCGTGGAATAAATGAGGATCTTCTTGCTTTAACTGTGCAATTGCACACAGGGAATACATCCAGAATCCGGTTAGGGGCTCTGGGGAAGCTATCCCATCCTATATTGGTCACACAAGGAGATAGGCAGGGACGCGTATTGGCTCCCCTGCTGTTCAATATTTATTTGAGTGACTTTATTGAGAAACTGCAGAGCAGGGAAAGTTGTCCCCCGACGATTAAAGGCCGGGCTATTACAGCCTTATTATATGCCAATGACATTGTTGTTATGTCCCAAACCAGGAGGGGTTTATGTCAACATCTAGAGAATCTGTTAGTTTATTATACAGAGAATGAGCTTGTTATTAATTTGAAGAAGTCTCAGATTATGGTCATTGAGAAGAGGTCACAAACACGGATCTGGAATGTAAAAGGAAATGTGTTTACACAAGTTACTTCCTATGTTTATTTAGGTATTAGTTTTACCACCAATGGGAAAGGCATAGCAAACAATTGGCCCTCAAATCTACAGTGGCCTACAAAGGGATTTTAAGGCTAATGGCAAGATCCAAGAATGCTGGAATCTCTAGCATCTTGAAAGTATTCAGAGCCAAGGTTTTGGCTCTGATGATGTATGGTGCTGAAATTATTCCATTGAGTGGATTTGATCCTCTTGAGGGAATCCAGAATAAATTTCTGAGGGGACTCCTGAGGGTCCCACAGTGTATTCCTGGAGCAATACTGAGGGCGGAGTTGGGTATGTTATCAATTGCATGCATTGCTATGATAATTGGTATTGGATACTGGATTAAATTGTGCAACCAGAATAGTGAGGCTCTGACCAACCAATGCCTGGTGGAAGAATTGGAATACGAGGGTTCATTACAATATCCCTGGTTACTCCAAATTTCTTGCAATTTGAGAGAAATGGGTCTACCATTTTCCTGTCTCTGGGGAAAAAAATGCACTGCACCAAAAGTGCCTAGTGTCTGCTAGAGCATCGGACATAGCCAGGCAAAATGACATGGCAGAAGTTTCTGCTTGGAAGGCTGCACCTTGGTATTGCCTTGTCAAGAAAGAACATAAGTTCAAAAAGTAGGACTAAATGGTCAGTTTTCACAACAGAGAGAGGTAAATAGCGGAATGCCTCAGGGATCTGTACTGGGACTGGTGTTGTTTAACGTATTCATTAATGAGCTAGAAACGGGAGTAGAGAGTGAGGTGACCAAATTTGCAGATGACACAAAGGATGTTTTTAAAAGAGCGCTGTGGGAGGGGGAGTTTATGGCCACTGAGTGGTGCGGCTGTGGGGCGTCCACACACACGTGTGGGGAGCCCTTCAAACGCGTGGCTCCCAGCATGGTTGCCCTTTCCAGGCGGTGGCCACCCTGGCAGTCCGGGTTGTTCAGAAGTGCTCCATGCGTGGCCATGAGTGGCTGCTGTGTGAGTCACAGTAGCACACCTCCCCACACACAACCATCACATGAGCAGTTGGACACATGGATGGTGGACAGCCATGCGTGGATATGTCTCATTTTAAAACACCCAAAGTTATTCAAGGTAGTTAAAATACAAGTGGACTGTGAAGAATTGCAGGAGAATCTTGCAACACTGGTGACTGGGCATCTAAATGGTAGTTGAAATTTAATGTGGACATGTACAAAGTAGTACACATAGGAAAATATATATATATACACAATGCTGGGTTCTAAATTAGGAGTAACCACTCAGGAAAAGGACCTTGGAGTCATTGTAGACAATACATTGAAATCCTCATCTCAGTGTGCGGCAGTAGTCAAAAAAGCAAATGGAATGTTAGGAATTACTTTTAAAGGGATAGAGAATAAAACTGAAAATATCATAATGCGTTTATATAAATCTGTGTTGAAACCTCACCTTGAATATTTTGTGCAGTTCAGGTTGCCCCATATAAAAAAATATATAGTAGAAACAGAAAAGGTACAGAGAAGGGCAACAAAAATGATTAAGGGTATGGAACAGCTCCCCTATGAAGAGAGACTCGATAGGTTAGGGCTCTTCAGTTTGGAGAAGAAACGACTGAGATATGATAGAAGTTTATGCGGTCAGGAAATTTCATACCCTTCATGGGTCTATTTCATTTCAGGCCGCCTGTAAAGCATTTAGAGAAAAAGTATAGCCACAGATGTTGTATGGGGCTGATGTATGGGGATATTCTGCTGATGATGCGATAGAGGTGGTTCAGAATAAATTTTTAAGGGCTACTCTGGGTTTGCCACCTTCTACCTCGGTGGCTCTGTTGATAGTTGAAACTGGTATGGAGTCAGTTAATTCCCTGGCTATGCAAAGAGTTGTCAAATTTTGGCTTATGCTGTTAACATTACTCCCTGGGAGACTATTGAAAATGTGTTATCTTGAGGATATGGTGAAATCTACTTCTCATCAGTCACCCTGGTTATTATTCCTTCTTAAGATCCTGACTAGATCTGGATTTAACTATGCTGTGAACAAGGATGAGTGTTTTTTCTCAGGAAAAGAAAAGACGGACCTCCTGCAGAGATTAGTCGATATAGCTTGACAAGATAACACTGCGGCTGTACGGTGTACTAAAATCTCTCCCCCTAATCTACATTGGATGCCAACCTGTGGCATGGACAAATATCTTACAGTAGAACTGGATAGTCACTCCCGGGTCCATCTGACACGATTGCGGATGTCATTGATGGAATCGACAATAACAATGGGTCATGCCTATGGCATCCCTAAAGAACATAGGAAATGTACATGTGGAATGGAGGTGATTGAGGATGTGATTCATTATACTCTGGAATGTTATTATTTCATTCATTCATATTAGGGAGAATCACCTTCTGCGTGCCTTGAGGGAGGTGCCTTTTTTTACTAAGCAGGAAAAACTGATATGGCTATGCCAGCAGGAGAAATTGTATGTAATTACTAATCTGGCAGTCTATGTGAATAAAGCAGCTGCAATAAGGAAGCGCTATCTTATAGTTGCCATAAATTATGTAGGCTGATGGAGTATGCCAATTGGGTTGGCTAGCAGGCTGATTCACAAATTTGTTTATTGTTGTTGCATTTTTGATCTTTTTTTGTATTTGTTTATTTTTAGTTGGTGCAGCAGATTATTATTTTTTTGTGTAATATTTGTTATGACACTTTTTATGATGGTTATGGCAAGAGTTAATGCCAATAAATAAATAAAAAGAAGTTTATAAAATCATGAGTGATATGTGATGAGTAAATAGGGAATGGTTATTTATCCTCTTAAATATCCAATGTCTGACAGCTGTAGGGGACTGGATGAGGGCGAGCCAAATGAAGCTGAATCCCGACAAGACGGAGGTGATGCTAGTGAGGAAGGTGATGGGGTTGACGTCCCCCATCATTGATGGAGTTTGCCCCCCACTGGTTCCCCAGGTTCATAGTCTGTGAGTGTTCCTCGAGTCTCAGTTCCGCCTGGATATCTAGGTGGGGGCTGTGGCGAGGTGCGCGTTTTGCCAACTAAAACTGGTGCGACGGCTTCAGTTGTATGTCTCAGACTCTGACATGGCCACTATCACCCATGTTTTCATCACCTCAGGACTGGACTACTGTAACACACTCTACTTGGGGCTACCCATGGTGACGGTTCAGAGACTGCAGCTGGTACAGAATGTGGTGGCCTGTCTCCTTATGGGAATGGGCTGCTGGGAGCACATTACAGCGGTGCTCCATTCTCTGTACTGGCTGTCTATAGTCATCCGGGCCTGATTTAAGGTGTTGGTGCTTACCTTTAAAGCCCTATATGGCCTAGGCCTTACCTACCTGTGGGATTGCCTCACCCTCCGTGTTCCAGAACGACCCCTGCGGTCTGCCGGGAGCCCCCTTCTTGAATTCCCGTGTCTCAGGGGGGTATCTATGGAAAGGGTGTTCTCAGTGGCCATGCCAAGGCTGTGGAACTCCCTCCCAGTGGAGGCCCGGGTGGCCCTGGACCTCCCCTCCTTTTGATGATACTGTACAACCTGGCTATTCCAGCAGGCTTTTGATGAGGGAGACGGGTAGGGTGGAAGGGTAAGGGTTAGAGTGGGTCGGTTTTGATTTATGTTTATTTTTATCTATATTTTTTCTGTCGTTCCCCTTTGGCTGTATTACTGCTTTTATAATGTATTCTATTTCTGTTATTTTATATTTATATTTGTATTTATATTACAGCATTTTTATATTTTTGTTTTAGATATTGTAAGCCACCCTGAGCTGCCTTGGCAGTAGGGGCAGGGTACAAAATGATTAAAATAAATTTTAAAATAGTACTAGAACTAGGGAACACCTCATGAAACTAACAAGAAGCAAGTATTTTTTCACTCAGTGCACAATTAAGTTGTGAAATTTGTTGCCAGAAGATGTGGTCAAGGCCAGTATTATAGCTGGGTTTAAAAAAAGCGACTGAGATTGTCCACTGTTGGAGACAGGTGGTGGGCTCAGTGGACCATTGGTCTGACCCAGTATGGCATTACTTATGTTCTTATAGACACACACAGCACAATCCTTCACCTGCTGAAGTCAATAGCAAAACTTCCATTGTCCTTAATGTGGGAGGATGCACCACAATGAGGCCTTATGGTAGTTGTGGCAGATCTCACCTCCTGAAGCTTCGTACCTCCTGCCTAGCACCTGGAAGAGATTGGAGGCACTTAAGGCCTCAGGAGAGCTCAGACAGTTCTGCTCTCTCGGCCGAGTCTAATCTTATTAACGGTGCGGGGCACACTCCTGTCCCTCCCAGGGTCCGTCATTCATTAAAGTCAATGGCTTGGCTCCCATCAAATCCAAAAGGTGAAGACTGTGCCCTTGGTGCTTCCCGCAGCTGACTCGTGGGTGGGTCCTGCAGAATGTGCCCTTTACTGCAAAGCCTGGCTGAAGCTATTGCGAAGGGCTTGGGAGCAAAGTCGGGGCTATTCCCCTAGCAGCAATCCCTCTCGTGGGGAAAAGGGGCTAGGGGCATAGTTGGGACTGATTTCGGGGAAAGCTGCTCCCGCTACCTATAACAGATGAGCCTATGTGGCCAGTCCCACTGTGCACCGCAGCTCCAGTCTCCTGGGGAGGCAACAGCCTAGTTTCAGGCACCAGCAAAGCGGGTGTTGTAGACCGGGCAGGGATCGATATAACACCGGAAGTGGGCGGAGACGGACCCGGAAGGTATGCGGACTGTTTCCGGCCAGCTCAGTGGTAGCTGTCGGTGGGGTCGAGCCGGGTCGGGCTGCGGGTAGTGGCTCCCGCGAGTGTGGAGTAGCCATGGTTCTCCTCACCATGATCGCGCGCGTGGCCGATGGGCTCCCTCTGGCCGCCTCCATGCAGGAGGATGAGCAGGTGAGAGGCTGGACCGCCCCCGCCAACCAGGTTCCGGTATTCCCCCAGGAGAAACCAGGCTCCCTTCCCGCCCTGTGCTCCTCCACCCCCCAAAACTATGCGGAAGCCCCAGCCTAGAGGCTAGGACTCCGTCCCCTCTCCCTACTCGTGATCTCTCTGCTCCCCGAGAGACTGAGGCTCTCCTGTCACGAAGACCGTTTCCTTCCTTCGAGAGAGAGAACCCTAAGGCCAGGCTGAGAAGCTGGAACTCAACTCTGTTCCTTCTCCCAGATCAGAAGCCGGCGATTCTCTTCCCTGGCAGCCCCAGATTCCATCAGACTGAAGGAAACCAAACTAGGGGTGTCTCCCCCACCCCCCAACCTGGGAAAGTCTAGTGCCGCCCCTCCCCCAGTGACTGAGACACCCTATTGGGACAGACTGCAATTCCACGCTGAGATAGAAACCCTGGGTCAGAGACTGGGCCTGCCCCACAGACTGAGACCTATCCTTCCCATACCTGAGAAATACCTAGACCCAGTCCTACTTAAAAGATCCAAGTGCTGTAATACAACTTCTCATTCATGGGAGCTGACACGTGGCGATTCCTAAAGACACAAGCAATGAGAGTCTAAAGGACTCTTCTAGCACAGATAGCCAGAGACAAGTCAGGATTGTGTGAACAGCCTAACCCTACCCACTTTCCTGTCTTAGAAAGCGGGAGACATCACTTCCTCTGTTTTTTTCTGGGGGTCAGTGAAGGAGACCTGAAGTAAAGGATTGAATCTGAGCATGAGAGAGTCCTCTTGTCCCCTTCAGAGCAAGGAGAGTCTGTTACTTGCCCTGGAACGAGATCTCAAGAAAGGCAACACAACATGCTTTTCCTTGGAGGCGTCCCCTACATGACCTGGCTGTTCTTCAGTAGGAAGCTGTGGGACATCTAGGACAGGCTGAACTTTTAGATCTTCCAGGAGTTCCCATTTCGGCAGAGTTCCCATGTCCTTCAAACCCACTTTGCTTCAAGCTGTTTGAAGTTTGTTTAGGATGCAGTGGGGGTTTCCTTCTTATGAGAGCTATCCTGAGTCCCTTCAGAGCTTTGCTGTGCTGGGTGCAGTTAATTCTGACGTGCAGTAGATACGTAGGTAATGTTCTTTTTCCTTCTCAGTCAGGTCGAGATCTGCAGCAGTACCAGAGCCAAGCTAAGCAGCTTTTCCGCAAGCTGAATGAACAGTCCCCTACCAGATGTACTCTAGAAGCAGGAGCCATGGCTTTTCAGTAAGTACAACTCATAACAGAGAAATGTAGGTAGCTCAGCCTAGCGAACCTGTTGAGCTCTTCTAGGAGAGGTGGGATGCTTGTTAGAAGTGGAACCACCAGACCATGGGGAACCTGAGCTGGAATGAGAACTGAAAGGCCATATCCCTTGTGATTAAGAAGATGTAGTCTCTATGTAATTTCTTTGTTTCTGATATTGTTACACCTCCATATTTATAAGTTACTTTATTCCTTTGCTATGATTTTTTTTATTGACTGAAGAGTTTCTTTCATAATGTGTCAATAAGTTGTACCTTCTTCTCCTTCTCCTTACCTTCTTTGAATTCTGTGTAGCTTAGCAATCTCTTTTTTAGAGGTGAAAAGTCCAAGCTATACATAGACTATCGTACCATAGCCAGCTATACAAGATTGTCTTCTCTTCATTTTCTTATAATGTTCCCTTCCATGCCTCAACCTCTCACTGGCAGCTTGTGTCTAACTAATTGCCTCTTGGTCCCCTCCTTAGACAAAATTATGTTGAAAAAGCCAAAGTAATGCATATTGGATGAAATAATTAGAACTATTGATAATACCAGATTAATTCAATGTACTAACTTGGGGGAAAGACTTAACCATCATAGTGGACAACTTAAACACATTTGCTTAGCATTAGGATGCATAAGGAAAGAAGTTAAGAGTAACAAGGAAGATGTTATATAGATTATTGACTCATCCTGAGCTGGAGTAGTGTGCAGCTCTGGTGGGTCTCCCCTCAACTCCCTTTCCCGCTCATTCCTGAACTCAGTGTGGGGAGGACCTCTAGAGAAAGGCAGTGAAAATGAAAGTGCACAAAATAATGAGGCAATAGACTTGGCTCTCCTCTTCACTCGGTCTCCTATTACAAGAACAAGAGAGCGTTCATTGAAACTGTAAGCTGACAAATTCAGAACTGATTTAAAGAAATACTGTTCAATTAACAGTATTTCTTTAAATCTTTAATACTGTTCAATTATAAGTATTGTTACAGGATATCATTGAGGTTAAGATTTAAGAAAAGCTTAGATGTTTGTATGGATAACAAGAATGTAACCCTTCTGCTTCTGAGAAGAAGCCCTGAGCAAGTGGGAATTAGAAGGGAATCGTCTCTAGAGACAGGTCAGCCCCATAATTACTTATCTTAAGACGTTTTGTACCTTCCTCTGAGGCATTTTGTAATGGCTGCTGTCCATGACTGGTCACTGGACTAGGTGACTGTTTAGTCTGATCAGGATTTGCAGTTCCTGTTTGCACAAGCCATAAAGGTCTGATGCTAAGGCTAACTCCATGATCATCATCATTTTTATTATATAGCACCCCCCCCCCCCCGCCATGGCACTTGGAGCACTTTACATATAACCCAATTTTTAATCCTCGCAACCGTCAGTATTTCTTTAAGCTGAGCAGATCCAAGCCAGAGGCTTCAAAGCATCAATTGAAGCTGGTGGAAGGGGTGTGGGCGATTCATCTGGGAGTACTCACACTGAACCAGTTTCTCAAGCAGAGATTAAGAGGTGCTGCCCGAAGTGATATTAGATGAGAGAGACAGGTGGTGCCCAGATTGGAAGAAAACAATTAAAAAAAAAAAAAAAATCTCTAGAAAAACTCTTGACAGGGCCACAGCAGAAAAAGATTGATGTTCAAACCTACCTAAAACAGTTCTAAGTAATGTATTGGCTTGGCTGGGAAAAAATCTTGAAAACAGCCTACTGAGCATGTAGAGTATAAGATTCCCTGATGTACAGCCTGAGGAGATATGCATGTGCTTGCAGCCAAAGAAAGGGTGTCTCTTCACATCAAGGTGAAATATTGGTGCAATTATCTTTGAAAGAGATTGGGCTGTTGCCAAATTAGGTTTTGAATAAAATTGTTTCAATGTTCAGTTTAAATTTAGAAAGCCTTGAACTATCATACCTATCATATGGTGTGCAAGTACTTTAGTTTAGAAATATACATTTTACCTGCTGTACTACCAATCTCCAGCTGACCTTTGGCTGAGGAGTATCTTTATTCGACAAGTGTAGATTACTTGTAGATTACAAAGGCTACAGTGAGTTAACCCTTGGCCTTTGCCAGCTTGTGCTTGTTACCAGTCTGGCTGTTTGCTTTTAAAGTAAAGAAAAACTAATCCCAAAATAATCTAATAAACATAATGGTTGCACAGTTTAACACCAAGTAGCTAAAGATACAAAGTTATGGGTGATAGTCCAGCTTCACCTTTGTCCTTCTGCTTTGGAAAATAGTGTGCATTTGGTGATTGCATATTACTTTGTAAACCTCCTTTGGAAATAGTGAGGTTGACAAGAGCCAGAAAATGCAAAGTTGCTGAAGTATCCTGGGTTGCTGGGAACACTTAATGATTTTGCAATACCTAGGTAGGATAAAGCAACACCAGTTTTGCACAGATCAGTGCAAACTTTAGGATCTACCTGCCTAGATACCTATCCTAGAAGGGTGTATCAAACTTGCTCCAACCACCATTTTTGTTGGCTAAGTGTGCAAGACTGGGCAGTGCTGTATAATGGGAACATTATACAGATGGGAATGAGGTGCAGAGTGTTCAGGTGTTTTGCCCATGGTCACACTGGGAGATTGGTATAGCAAACAATTAAGGTTAGGTCTTCACAATTCACTGTCCAGGCTAGTGCCCTGATAACCCGGATCATCCTTCCCCACGCACTGCTTCAGAGCTTTGCCTAATGATTAAAAAGGGCCCATTACAGCAGTGTATAATTTACCATCTGCTAGCTTGCTCCATAGAGACACTGAAAGAGGAGTAGGTGGCTAGGTTGTGAAATCCAGGTATTTTCATAAAATGAGGAAAGGATAGCATAGTGACACAACAGCACAACACTGGAGAGATGTGCAAGACTGTAAAGAAGGGTGCCTAGTATCCTGGGTATACTTAAACTCCTAGGTCATGAGCCACAAACCACTTACTTGAGAATAGTCCCCTTGAAACCCACAGGACTGTTCTGGAGTAAGTGGTTTGTGGATTACAGCCATAATTATTATTCTTGGTATAATTAACAATCAAGTTTGGGATTCTGCCCCCTCAGAGGTGGGGAGGCACTAACTAGGGGCAGAGCTGAGGTCTGTTCTGTGCCTAGCTAACACTACACTTGCTGTTGATTCTCTTGCAGCTACGTTATTGAGAAGGGAGTGTGCTACCTGGTGCTGTGTGAAGCTACCTTCCCCAAAAAGCTGGCCTTCGCATACCTGGAGGATCTGCATTCAGAGTTTGATGAGCAGCACGGGAAGAAGGTGCCAACAGTTTCCAGGCCCTATTCCTTCATTGAGTTCGGTGAGGTTCTTCCCCTTGAGGCCATTTAGGAAATGTCCTGGCAAGTAGCTGTTTGCTTGGTTCTGACAATCTCTCCAAGGCTGTGCCATGATATCTGTCACTTTACTCATCCTTGCTGATGTTGGAGAGAAATGGTGCTGTGTGTGAGCAAGGGATGACAGACCTGTGAATGGGACATGATCCACTTTCTCATGTATTGCATATCTTGGATTTTTTTCTGGGGTAATTCCCTGGGTGAACTTGTGGGTGCTGCTTTGTGCAGTCTGTTTACTGCCTCTGCCCTGCTCATGGGTTGCCGGGAACACTTAAAGTGGGAGGGCTGATCCTACCACTTTGCAGACTTGGCAAGAGTTTTCCCTGATTAAGGAGAGGAGGGAAGAGTGAGCCAGCAGTGTGAGGAATTGGGGAGATGTGGAAGAGTCTGACTTGGGCAATCTTGGTAGGACATCCATACATTCAAGCTGGAACGAGGTATTCAGGGAAGGGGGGGTGTGATGTGGAGCATGCTGCAGCTTCCATCTTCGTACACTGGCTCCCCAGCCAGCTATAGGCCTGTCTCTGACCTTTCCTTTTTAGGTAGGGTTATTGAACAGGTGGTTGCCTGACCGCTCCAGGCTCATCTCGACGCCTTCAGATTCCTGGACCTATTCCAGTCAGGCTTTCATCTAGGGTTATTGCACAGAGACTGCACTTGTGACCTTGCTCGATGATCTGCACCTGGAGATTGACTGAGAATTCTAGCCTGTTTGTCTTTAGATCTTTCAGCAGCCTTTGATACAGTTGAGCAGGAGGTGGTGTAGACACGACTATGGGGGTGCGTGGAGCCACTCTTGAGTGATTCTGCTCCTTCCTTTCAGGGAGGTCCCAGTGAGTGGTGATGGGCGATTGCTCATCGTCCTCTTGAGACTTTTCCAGTGGAGTCCTGCAGTTTCTATTTTGTCTCCCCTCTTGTTCAACATATATATGAGGCCACTGGGTGAGGTCATTCGTAGGTTTGGGGTGAAGTATCATCGATCTTTTTCATCCAACCCAGGTCCCGCAGTCTGTGCTTTTCCAGTGTCTGGCTGCTGTTGAGGATGAGGGTGAGCTGGTTGAAGCTGAATCCAGAGAAGACTGAGGTAGTGATGGTTGGCCAGCCCTGCGACCTGTAGGGGATCGGGACTCCTGCTATTGGTTGAGTCCGGCCCCCTCTGGTCAATCAGTTTTGCAGCCTTCGAGTGCTTCTGGACCCCCTGCTGTGCCTGTATTGTCAGGTTGCTGAGATGGCCACGAGCACTTTTTACCAACTCGATCTGGTGAGGAGGCTGCAGCCTTTCTTTTTTGATTTGGATCTGGCTACCATCTTCCATGCTTTCATCACCTCTGATGAATGTGCGCTCTACGAGGGGCTACCCTTGATGACTGTTCAGAAGCTGCAGCTGGTGCAGAACCCAGTGGCTCAGCTCCCTTTAGGGACAAGGCACCAGGTGTATATTACACCGGTGGTCCGATGTCTGCTGTGGCTACTTAGAGCTTTCTGGGGACAATTCAGGGTGCTGGCTTTCACCTTTAAAATCCTAAACCGTCTGGGCACCACATATCTGAAAGATTGCCTGTCCTTCCATGCCCCGTTGTGGCCCCTTCAGTCAGCTGGGAGCACCCTTCTGTCGGGCCTGACCATCTTCAGAAGACTGTGTAAGCCTTTTTTCTGTTTGAAAAAGCATTTGAAGGACGGGGATTGGGTGGCTTTGTGAGTGGGGGTTGGGTGTGGGGAATGGGAGGTGGGTTTGATGGGGAGGGGTGAAGGGTTGGGGGTTTTAAGGGTATCTTATTTGTATGGTTTTAATATGTTTATTGTTTGAGTTGCCCTGAGCCTTTGGGAAGAGCAGCATATAAATTTAAATAAATAAAATAAATCTCCTAGGGCAGGGGCTCCTAGACTGAGCTGGCATCCCAGGTAAGGTCATACCATCACGGTCCTTATTCATATGATATACTTTGCTACTCTCTGGGGTCTCAGGATTATACTTGTCCCAGAGTAGGGTGTTGCAGGCTAACAGCTGAGAACTGTTGCTTTGGGGTCCCTCGAGTGAAACAGACTGACTAGCTTGAGGGCTGCAGTTCATCTTCCTCATGGTCCATTATCTCCTCCACATACCTCCCCTGTGCCAGAAGATTAGAGGTTAGCAAATGTAACACCCATTTTTATTAAGAAGGGCTCCAGAGGTGATTCTGGAAGCTACAGACTGGTCAGCCAGACATCAGTACTGGACAAACTGGTGAAGGTGTTAAAAACAGAACTACTAGGCGTAGTGACAAGCATGTTTTGATGTGTAAAAGCCAGCATGGCTTTAGCAAAGGGAAAGCAAAGGATATCCTCCCTCACTAATCTGTTAGAATTTTATGAGGATGTCAACAAACATGGATATGGATGATCCGGTTGTTATAGTGTATTTGTATTTTCAAAAAGCATTTGACAAGGTCCCTCACCAGAGACTCTTGAGTAAACTAAGTAGTCTTGGGATAAGAGGAAGAGTCCTGTCCTGGATTGGTAGCTGGTTAAAAGATGGGAAACAAAGGGAAGGAATAAATGGTCATTTTTCAAGTTGGAGAGAGATAGGCAGTAGGGTGCCTCAGGGGTCTGTATTGGGACCAGTATTGTTTAACATATTCATTAATGATCTGGAAAAAGGGGTAAAGAGAGAGGAGGCTAAACTTGCAGATGACACCAAATTATTCAAGACAGGGAAGACCCAGGAAGACTGAGGAACTACAGAGGGATCTTGCATGACTAGGTTAACTGGCATTAAAATGGCAAATTAAATTTAATGTTGATAAATGCAAGGGGGTAGGCATAGGGAAAAATAATCCTCACTATATGTAAATGATGCTAGGTTCTGATCTGCATGAAACCACTCAGGAGAAGGATTTTGGAGTCATTGTGGATAGTTCTTGAAGAAATCAGCCCCATGTGTGGGAGCAGTCAAAAATGCAAACCAACTACTAGGCATTATTGCAAAAAGAATAGAGAATAAAAGGGAAAGTATCATAATGCCAGTGTATAACTTTTTTATATGACCCCGCCTTGAATATTGTGTGCAGTCCTGGTAGCCCCATCTCACGAAAGATATAACAGAACTGGAAAAGGTTCATAGAAGGGATGGATTGAATTCCATCTGAGGAGAAGCTGGACAGGTTGGGGCTGTTTAGCTTGGGTAAGAGGCAATTGAAGGGGGACATGATAAAAGTTTATAAAATCATGAGCTGTCTGGAAAAAGTAAATAGGGAACTGTTTGTTTGCACGCTCGCACTATAAGAGAACTCTGAAGTTAAATGTCAGCAGATTCAAAATGAACAAAAGGGAGTACTTTTTCACACAGCAGATAATATAGTTATGGAATTCATTGCCAGAGGAGACTGTGAAAGCCAGCAGCATAACTAGCTTGAAACAGAAATTGGATAAACTTTTGGAGGACAGAGCCATAAATGCCTACTAGTTGGGACTAAAACCTGTGGCTACCAGTAGTTGAGAGTCGTTAGCAGGAGATGGGTCACATCTCCGTGACCTGTACATGTTCAGTTGAGGAGGCAATATGCTTATTATTTATTATTATAAGCACTTGTATAGCACCAGCTGTGTACCTGGCGCTTTACAGAACAATGAGATGGACACAATCCCTGCCTATGGCTTACAATCAGACAAACAGTGGTCCTGCCTTCACCTCCAGAGCTGCTCTTGTACAGCCATTCTGTCTTGGAAGGGGTGTCTTTGTGATATCTCACATGTCCAAGATTGAACTCTTCATATCTCCACCCCCAGACCTTACCTCCCCTCCATCCGTCTCAATTTTCATTGATGGTGTCATCCTGTCCTTCAAGCTCATAGCCTGGGATTCATCTTTGACTCTTCTCTCTCCTTTGCACCTCAAATCCAGTCTGTTGCTAAAGCCTGTCACTTTTCTTTGCATAATATTGCTAAAATCTGACCCTTCCTTACTATTCCCACAGCCAAAACTGTAATCCATGCTCTAGTTGTCTCTTGTCTTGACTACTTCAACCTCCCCCTTACTGGCCTTACTGTTCAACACTCCGTCAAGTCATCAACCTCGACTGCTGCTTTTATGATGTTACTCCGCCCTCCCCCTTGACTGACTCGCTCTCCTTTTTCACATCCAGTGCTAGATCCCCCTCTTACCTTCAAAACTCTTCATGGCCTAATTTCCCCCCTCATTTTTCTGTACTTGTTTCCTGCTACATTCCATCTGGGAGCTTTCCTTCTCCTCTGACACCACCTTTGCCCTCCCCTGAGTCTCTTGTTCTATGAAGCGTCTTCATCCCTTCTCTCATGCTGTTCCTTATGCCTGAAACTCACTCCCTGAGCATATTTGTTCTGCTCCCTCCCTCACAGCATTCAAATTCCTCTTGAAAATGTACTTCTTCCATCCAGGTTTCCTTAGATTCTCATTCCCACAGACGGTTCACTGATACTCGTTATGCTGCCTTTCATGCAGCGCCCCTTTGTCCTCTGTAACCAAGCTAACAACTTGTCCTTGCGACTTTTCATCTTGGTACATCTGTCTGTCACTCCCTAACCCTCTCCTTCGTCTCCCCTCCCTTGTGTCGCCTAGGTTGTAGGCCCCTCAGGGCGGGAACCTGTTTCTGATTACTGATTGTTCAATGCCAGGTACATTCCTGGCACTATATAAATACTTAATAATAACAATAATACTTGTGACTACACAACTTTGTGAATATCTCCCTGTCTCTCCCTACGTTCCCCTCTCCCTTGTCTCTGCTAGATTGTAAACCCCTCGAGGCAGGAACCAGTCTCTGATTGTTCAGACACATTGCTGGTGTTATATAAATACTTTGTTTTCTCCGATGGTTTGACCACCCCCCCCCCCCATATGTTTCTGGTAAAGACAGGTTGCATGCAATGGGCCCCTTTATAGCTCATTGGGGACACTGTCAAATTGCCATATGGGTAATCCATCTCGGTTGACTTGCAGGTTTTCGGATACTCACTGTTCCGGGGTGCTGGCTTTGTTGAAGCAGCTTTGAAAAGGTCCAAGCAGTGATGTGGGTTTTCCAGAAAATTTTGAATTGGAACATTTTCTGATGCTAATTTTTTCTAATCTTGCATATAATTTGCATAATTTATTTTTGCTCAGAAAATTTTTCTATGCAACTTTTCCTGATCCCTTAGATAGATTGTGGTGTGATTTGGCATGCTTGACCTGTATCTTTAGTAAACAACACTAAACAATTCATATTAATTTTACATGCTGTAATATCACCAAGTTTTTCCAGTAGCCTGCCAAGTGCCAACTGCAATATTTGATTAGCGGGAGAGAGGAAAAAAATAATCAATAAACACACTTAATGTGGTTTAACTGTTTTATATTGAAACAAATTCAAAGTTGGAAATTAATAGCTCCGGTAGGGAAAGAGCAGCAGAGACAAAAGCATGCAGTCAACACCACTAGAAGCACTTACGGGTCAAGAGACAGTACCTTTCTTCTGTCACATTCATGAATGACCAATCTTTTATCAGGACTGCTTTTGCAAACAGCAGATTCTTAGCTGTGCAACTGGTGATTTTTCTAATGTGTTTCCTCAGTAGGAGCAAAGTAAAAAATAGTGAGTTTTGCAACGTTGTATTACTTCTGCCACTCAGAAGGAGCCAATTGAAACAGGGATTTTGGATATTCCCAGGAGTTCCTCCTCTGAGACACAGACAAAAAGCAAGGAATAGCACAGCTTGAAAGAGCAGAAGGAAAAGACAAATAATCAAGTGTGCTCCCTTCCCTCAGGGAAATAAGAACGGTCCTAGTAGAGCAGATTCATCTGACTTGCTCACATAAGAACAGCTGTCCCAGGAGAATCTTGGTCTCCCCCCAGTGATTCTAAAAGGAGCTCCACACATTAATGTGGAAGCCCTGGAAAATTTTCGGCGGAAAGATTTGGTGGTGGAAAACGTTCCAGAACATTTTCCACCCCACATCTCTGGGTCCAAGCAGGGCCATCTTTTAGCATTAATTTTTGGAAGACTATCCCCATGTCTGCCCTGGGGGAGGCTTGGCTTGGCTAGCAGCATTAGCCTCCTCCTCCTCCTGCCACCTAATAGTGCAGCCATCACTGCTATTGGAGGGTCTTTCCCACAGAGTTGAGTTTTCAGTGGAGACAAATGGGAAGTCGAGAAGGTGCAATGGGTAGTGCATCCTGGGGCCAGGCAGTGTGTGGGATGGCTGGTTGGAGAGGGAAGGAGGTGACTGCTGAGCTGACTCAGAGTGCCTCTGGGCTCAGCAGGAAGGAGAGATTTTCACATGGCCTACTCCCCCTTGTTTCAGATACTTACATCCAGAAAACCAAGAAGCTCTACATTGATAGCCGCGCACGGAGGAACCTCAGCTCAATTAACACGGAGCTACAGGATGTGCAGAGAATCATGGTAGCCAACATTGAAGAGGTCTTACAGCGAGGAGAGGCACTCTCAGGTACAAGGACTCTTGAGCAGTCAAACTCCTACCCCTTTCTCTGGAGTTAGCAGCTGGGGAGTAGGCCTTATGGGACACCCTTCTATCCAGGGGATTGGGGCAGTGTACATCCTCTGAGATGCAAAATCCTGCTCTTTGTGCTGCCCCAGTTTCAGCCAACACATGCCAAGATTTTCCTGACATTCTTGTGAAAGGTTTTTCATCTCCCAACTTTGTTTCTTTCCACAAAGCAACTCACCAGCCAAGCCCACAGCGTAGCTGGGTCAGCCAGCAGATCAGCCCCAACGCTGCTGTTTGTTTTTCTGCCCAAGCCAGTTGCCCCAAAGACCACCAGCAGCATGCCTGTTGCCCTCCCACACAGGTTTCCTTTATGTAGACCCACAGCCCCCACTGGGACCTCCCAGTGCTGCCAACTCCTGCGTGCATCTCCCACCACTACTGCTTAAACTCCCCCTGCCCTACCCACTTTCAGTGTAGTTCAGAGCTGGGGGGTTACCAGGGAAGAGTGTACAGGGGGCTATCCCACTTGTGCCAGGGCTACCTCCGTGGTCTCAGGGAGGGTAGATGGGACTATGGGTGTGCTGTGGCCTGCAGTATAGGGGTAGGGGTTGCTTTATGTAGCACCACTGTCCAGAATAGCGCTCACTCTGCACATGCAGCACAGTGAAGAATGAAGACAAGGCTGCTCTGTAGTGTTTCTGTCACCATGATCGCCACTGGTCTGTGGACTCTAGTTTGTAACCATAGTTGGGGGCCCCAAGTAGGTCTGGGTCTGCTCTGATCCTTTGCAGGTGCATGTGAGCCATGTGCACTAAGCTGAGGAGGCACAGGATTAAGGATGCCAGTTTAACCCAGAAGGAGCATAGTTTAGACTGCACACATTGTAACTTGGTTATCAGTCTAGTGTAGGAACATCCAGGAGAAAAGGGTAGATATCCTGGATTGTATTCAGTAAGCCCAACTGCTTGGGGGAAGCTTTCTTTGGTAACCTGTCACTGCAGGACTGCCTTGCTTTTGCTCATGTATCTACTGTTATTTCCAGAGACTAATCAGCTTTTGCCTCTTTCTCCTTAACAGCTTTGGATTCCAAGGCCAACAACCTGTCCAGTTTGTCCAAGAAATACCGCCAGGATGCAAAGTACCTGAACATGCGCTCCACCTATGCCAAGCTTGTGGCCGTGGCTGTGTTTTTTATCATGTTAATAGTCTATGTGCGGTTTTGGTGGCTGTGAGCTGTCTGCAGTCATCGGAGAGCAAAGGCCTGTGGCATGGCAGGCTTATGTGTACAGGACACCCAGACCCCAGGGATGCACATTAGAATCCACACAGGACTATCCCCATTAAGGGAGTGTCCTGGCAAAGATAGCTTACACTTGCAGAGGACTGCACCCCTTTAGTGAATCTGAATCTTCTGGGGGAAGTCATGTTGGTGTTTCAAGGCTTCTCCTGTAAGGCGGTGTTCGACCTCCCCTCATAACCCCGCTGATTGGGGTGTTCTGTGTGGAAGCAGTTCCCTGGAACTAGGCTGTGCTGGCAGCCATCCCTCCCCATTAACAAGTGTAGCCCTCTAATGAACATTCCTGGGGTGGTAATGTTTGCTTCCTGAATCGGGGTCTGTTTCTTCTTCAACAAGACTCTCCCATGTGGAGGCTGATTTTTCACTGTACATATTGTAATAGCTTCACCCTGTCTAATTGACTAGTGTTGAGTTCTCATTGTCTGATACCTTTGCTTGTTACACTTTCAATTACTTTAGGAATAAATAGACATTTAAATTATGCCTTAATTACACTGTATCGAGTATTAGGCAAGATGGCAACAGATTTCTATGACTGGTTCTCAATAAATTAAACTACTAGCCTGTGATCTGCAAACTGCTTACTCTTCCAGAATCCTGTTGAAGCCCATAGGGCTTCAGTACTGTTGTAGCCCTAGTTTATAACCCTTTAGGGCTACACCTAGGGCTAGTTTGTAGCCCTAGTTTAGAACTTTTCTTTTGCTTTCTGGAAGTTGTTTAAGAGCTTGTTTAAATGTGACCCTGAACAGTTTGACCTCTGCATATTCACAAGGTGCTTGTCCTCGCATCTGCTCTGTGCAGAATCACTAATGTAATTCTTCACCTCTCTCTAAACAAATGTTTCTTCCTTCTCATCCCCAATTCCCCGTTGCAGCATCCCAGTGCTTACAAAGCTACCCTACTGAACAGTCCCACATATGTGATGGGGAGGGAAATAATTTCCTGAAGGAAACTGACTTGAGTTTGGTAACATAATAAGAATAGTTGAAAATTTAGATACCTTGGCCATGTCCTGTTGGTATTGTCTTTTCCTCTGGGGATCCAGAACACTTCAAATTCTTCTTCAGTATAAATAGCTCCCAAACAAGCTGATTTCTCTCTGAGCAACAGAACCTTCTTTTTACCAGTCAGGCTTTTTAAAAAAAAACCTAAGTCTGTGTTCAGGCCACCCAAGCTCAGTAGGGCATCTGTGTCCCCTTGTTAGAAGATGGTAAATGCTGGATGGGAATTTGCAGCACTGTTAGGACATGACTGAAACCTGCCACCACTCAAACACAGCTCCAGGGGCTCTGCTGCAGGAAGGCAGAAGATGAAGAGCCACTGACTTGTGGGATTAGCAGCCCATCTTCCCACCCCTGCTTCTCAAGCCAGGCAAGCAGAAGGCTGTTCTCCAGTTGGTCATCTTCTGATCTGGATTCTGCATGATGTTGGTTTGCTTGTTGGTGGCTGTACTTTTAAATTTCTACATGAATTGTGTCCCTCCCAGGTGAATATACAAGTAATGTAGCTATGTGTGTAATCCACAGTGCTGGAAAGCAAGCGAACACCGCTACTAGATTCTATAATAGGATCAGAGGAAGATTCTCCAGCAGCAAATGGCAGCTCTATAGTGAGTTGTCTGCTGCAGCCTGAGCATCAGCTGTGAAATAAACGTCTCAAAAAGTGATGTTCCCTCTGTGTGGCATTTCCTGGTCTACTAGATGCATTCATATTGGCCACCATCACCTTTCCCCTAAGGTAAACCTTGTACAGGGGCAGGGAAACTTCTTCCCCTCTGTTAGGGAAAAGGAGTATGAGTGCTCTACAAGGGGGTGTGGCCAGGAAAGCTGTTTTGAGTGTTCCATGGGGAGCAAGGTGCTGCCTGCTGGAGCACTGCATGAGCGTGGGGCTAGGAAAGCCTACCAGAACATTGTTCATGGTGACTTGCTTGTGAGAGATTACCTGCACCCACTCTGTTGACTGGACAAACAAGGAAGGCAGGCCATATCATGGGGATGTTGCCACAGGCCAGATGGAAAGGGAAGGCAGGCTGGACATGGTCCATGGGCTGGAGTACCCCATCATGTCTTGCATAAAGCAGCCTCCCCTTCCTCAATGCATGACTGGCGGGAAGCACTAATGCCTGCTGTGGGTTTCAAGGCAGGGAAGGCCAATCAAGATTATTCGTCATCTTAAGACCTTGTAGGTGTAATCATACAAGATGTGTAATCATACATACAGGCATGGAGGAGGATTTAGCAATATGTTATAGCAATTTAGTTTAGCAATAAGTTGTTATAACATTATGTAAGTAAAATCTGTTCCAGAACACAGGTCACTTATTCGCTCTTTGTAAATGGAAGTTGGCTTACTATTGCTCTACCACGTTTTGTGTACTGTTAATTATCATGGTGCTGGAAAGCAAGCAGACACTATTACTAGATTCTGTAATGATAGGATTAGAGGAAGATTCTCCAGCAGTTTAAAAGGTAAACAGACAGAAATGGGTCAGGAACTCCAGGAGTGGGGAGATTTCCTTGAATTCAGAGGTCTAATTAAGTTCCTACTTGATGTTGACTACGCATTTCTGAGCACTAAACACCCATTTGGTCAATAAATCTGTACCTCTTATTGTTTCAGTTCCCCTTCTCTGTATGTTTTTCAGTTCTCTGTGGGCCAACCAGAACTGCACTCAGTATTCAAAGTGTGGGTGAACCTGAGATTTATAGTGTCATTAGGATATTTTCTGAAGATTTTTTTTTTACACTATCCGTTTCCCAATAATTCCTGACATGACTTGCCTTTTTGACTGCTACAGCACACTGAGCTGATGTTTTCAATTAACTATCCAGAATGATTTCAAGCCCAGTAGCATATGGCTTCCTACAGTAGCTCGAGAGACGTACAAATACAGATCATGGAGATGTGACCCTTCTCCTGCTGACTGCTCCCAATTACCAGTAGCCAGGGGTTTAAGCCCCAACTAGTAAGCATGTATGGCTCTATCCTCTTAAGAATGTATCTAGTTTCCAACTTTTAAGTTACTTACAGTGCTGGCTTTTTCACTAACTCCTCCGGCAACAAGTTCCACAACTGTATTGTCCACTGAGTAAAAAAATTACTTCCTTTTGTTTTAAATCTACCGTTTAATTTCAGAGTGTGTCCCTTTGTTCCTTGTTCTCTTATTGTGAGAAAAGGCAAGGAACCTTTCCTTATTTATTTTTTTCCACACCACTCATGATTTTATAAACTTCTTTCATATCCCCCCTTAATCATCTCTTCTCCATGCTAAACAGCCCTAACCTGGTGAGCCTCTCCTCATCTGGATCTCGTTCCATCCCTTCTGTCCTTGTTGCCCTTCTCTGAACTTTTTCCAATTGGATTATATCTTTCATGAGATGGGGCAGCCAGAACTGCAGGCAATATTTGAGGTGGGGTTGTACCACAGATTTATACAGCAGCATTATGATTTGTTCCCTTTTATATTATTTTCACAATAATCCCTAGCATACTGTTTGTCTTTTTGATGGCAGCCACACACTGAGCAGATGTCTGCAAGGAACTATCCACAATTACTCCCAAGATTCTTCTCCTGAGTGGTTACAGTGTGCCTGGTTCTTAACTATACTGAATAATTTGGTGTCCTCTGCAAATGTAGCCACCTGCTTACCCCTTTTTCCAGATCATTAATGAATGTTTTATTTATTTATTTTCTGGATTTATACCCCACCCCTCCTGCAAACAGCTCGGGGCAGTTTCCAACAACTATAATACATCTAAAATACATATAAAACATCAAAATCCATTTAAAATATTAAAACAGGGCTTGGGAAAACATTAAAACAATAATAGGGTAGGGGAGATAAAACCTTCTATCCCTCCCTCCCCAAAGGCCTGGGCGAACAGCCAGGTTTTACAACTGCCGGAATGTCAATAGGCTCGGGGCCAGGCGAGCTTCCTCCGGAAGGGAGTTCCAAAGGCCCGGCCCGGCCACCAAGAATGCCCTCTCCATTGTGGCCCCCTGCTTAACACGGGGGACCAAAGGAGACTCTCTGTGGTGTGGCGGGCGAGGCGGTCCCTGAGGTACGAGTGGCGCAGACCATGAAGAGCCTTATAAATCAACACCAAAACCTTGAACCTAGCTCGGCATGCTATTGGCAAC
>QEPC01005805.1:5165624-5184292 GCA_003113815.1 Sphenodon punctatus
ATGAGGAGGGACAGTGTGCGGTGGGAGCTAGGTTAGTAAGATGTGAGGAGTCAAGAGAAGGGGCAGGGGAGCCGGGCTAGGAAGTTGGGGAGGCAGCAGAAGGCGAGGGGGGCAGGGGGAGCTGGGTTAGTAAGCTGGGGGGGTCAGAAGAAGGGGTGGGGGAGCCAGGTTAGTAAGTTGGGGGGGTTGGGAGAAGGGGCAGGGGTGCAGGGGGAGGCGGGTTAGAAAGTTGGGGGGATCAGGAGGAGGGGCAGGGGTTCTTACCTGTGGGGAAGCACAGTCAGTCCATGCGGCACCCCGGGAGTTATAGCAGCCAGACAGGCAGCAGCTTTCTGGCCAGCAGTAACAGCCCAGGGCTCCCAGAGGCAGGGCAGCAGCCAGCCGAGCGGGAACAGAGGGGAGAATGCACCAGAGTCAGTGCTGGTTCCTGGGCGCCAACAGTGGAGCAGCCAGGAGGGCAGTCCAGCCATGGGGCAAAAAGAACCGCCACGGACAGGGAGGGAGAAGGGGAACAGCCGGCAGAGTAGGGCTAGTGGTGACAGCGGCGGAGATCTCCACTGGCAGCGGAGCGAGTGGGAGGGAGGTGGCGGTGAATACCTCCCCTTTCTCCCTTCTCCGCCACAATGCTTCCCAAGACCCCTCCCCCCAAAACCTGGCAGCACTGGTAGCTTTGGGAGAAGCAGGGGAAGTATTGCGCATGTGTGCCCCCAGCAGAACTGATTTTTTAATCAGTTATATTTCATTTTTCACCACACCAAACACCCTGAGACTTCAAAAGCACTTAATTCACAGCTCTAATTACAAGGCTGTGAAGTCTCAGGGCTGAACTCGATCAGGGTAGGGAGATATCCATCAGAACAAATTACTGTGAAGCCTGCGTTTTGACCAAAACCAATTAAACTATACATTGTTATAATCTTGGATTTCCTGGCTCGATCTTGCTATAAATTTCCATAGACTGTGATCTTGAGGGTTATGGCACAGTGCTACATTTTCAGAACTGCAGCTCAAGCAGTTTCTGAAATATAGGGGTTTCAAATTCTCCTTTTTATAATGGAGGACGGTCCTACCTTTAACTTTCTAGGCACAGCCGTGCCTAGGAAATTTGGGTCCCATTTTAACCAATGGATGGAACATTCACAATTTCCTTATGTAATGCATGCACAGTCAGCCTTTAGCCTAGGCTGTGCGCTACCTCTCGCCCTTCAGCCGCCTTGGCAGCATTATGGGCATGGGGGTGGAAGGGTGGGGGGGAGAAACTAACATCGCCCCCCCCCTTGTGCCCAGCTGCCTCGGTCTCAATTGCCTGCCTGCCATCCCTCTGTTTGATGTCATGGCCAGTGCCCCTCGCCTGGCAGCTTCCTGTATTTCAGTTCTCTATCTGGTTTTGCTGGATGTCCTCACCACAAGGACTCACCAGTGCTGCTGCTCCTGCTCCCGCTGCTGTTCCTGCTACTCCCGCTGCTGTTCCTGCTACTCCTGTATACCTCTGCTGCTGCGAGGGCTCCGCCACCACTAGTAGCAGCTCCAGCACTGCTGCAGCTGGATTTTAAATGTCCATGGTGACACACACACCCAACAAACCAGGCTCTGGCCTCGCAGTGCATGTGCGCACCCAGAAACATGGCTACGGCCTCACAGCGCATGCATGCAGAACCACAAGCAGCTTGATTTCCGCAGCAGCGGCAGCAGATGGAAGCAGGTGCTGTTGGCAGTGATCCATCCATCAGCATCCCCTCCTAGGAAGGTCAGTGCCGGTGATCCCAGCACCTCCTCAGCTTCCTTTACTCCAAGGCGGTCCCACAGTGAGAGTAAGGGGGGACTTGGTCTGGTGATAGAGTGAGAGGGGAGTGTTGGGGGAAATGTGTATGTGTGGGGTGTGGCTGGGGGGAGTCTGAGTTAGAAGGGGATTGCGGGGATTGTGTGTCCGGTGGGGGGGCAGTGAGTGTATGTCTGGGAGGGAGAGTGCACATGAATGCATGTGTCTGCTTGGAGGGGGACTGACTAAGGGGAATTGTCTGCAATGCTTCCCCCTCTCTCAGGTAAGCTAAAACAGTTATCTGGCAGATTTGCAAACCCCTCTACACACACCCAGGAGTCAAGATACCCCCTCTCACCTACCTCACCCAGTTAGCAGGTGAGGTAGGTGAGGGGGTAACTTGACTCTTGGGTAATGTGCTTACTGAGTGTTGGAATAGACAAGACAACACACACCAACCCACCCAAACACACAGCACAGCCAAAACAATCACCAAAACACACTACACAAGCAGCCACCGAAACAAACACACACCCTCTCGCCTCACTCACGCACACGCACACGAATTTCCGGCGCGACGCTGATTTTACGGCTTCCCGCGATATTTCCGGCCGAACGCGAACGCACGAACCACCCGAACACCGAACGACCGAACACAAACGCACAACCCGATGGCGAACGAACCGAACGGCCGAACACGAACGTATGGCCTGCCCGAACAACCGAACATGAACGGCCGAGACACGAACGGCCGAACCGAACGGGCGAACACGAACGCGAGGTACGACCGAACGACCGAACACAAACACACGAACCGAACGCGGCCAAACCGAACGGCCGAACGCGAACACACGAACCGATCGCGGCCGAACCGAACGGCCGAACACGAACCGCGATCTGTTCGCCCATGCCTAGAGCCTTTCATCTTGACAATAAAATGGCGCTGGAGTAACTTTTCCTCTTTTAATGCTCTGAGATAGAACTGGAGTTTGTTTCCTTTGTAACGTTGGGTCTGAGCAATTTGCTCATGTTAGAATAGCTATCCATGTCTATGACAGCTGAACAGCAGCCAGTGATTTGATTTAATTTAATTTAGGAACTTTGCAAAATTGTGTCATGCTATTTGCTTCCTCAAGCAGTTCTGCCATGAGTGAAGTATCGTATGCTCTGTTAGAAATAGATACTTTATGTTTGTTGGCAAGGCATGAAGCTGTTAACAGTTATGAAACTCCCAATTGGTTCCAAACGTGGTAGCATGGCTCCTCAGCAACAGTGACTACCTAAGAGCACATCAGGTGAACTTGCGATTCCCTATGCTTGGCTACCCATCGCCTGCAAAGTCTAGGTCAGGCTTACAGTTCTTTCCTTCAAGATACTTGATGGACCAAGGAACCAGGATGCTTGAAAGCTATGGGATGTGGATTGTGAGGACCACTGTTCTGTGGAACACTATGGAACTGTCTGCATCATGGGTAAAGCTTGCCTGTTTGGGGACAGAGCCTTTTCAGCAGCTGGCCCAAGTCTGTGGAGCCAACGCCTGGAGGAATGAAGAACCATCACAAACCTTGTTACTGTCTGTGCCAAGCACAAGATGACTTTGCTAAAACTACGAAGTCCTAGCACCCACCAAAAAAACAAATCCTGTCAAAGGAAGCCACAGCAGCTACGTGAGGTAAGTGCTTCCCCCATCACCACACACGCACACTTCATTTTAAGTGAACACTTTCACCACCACTGAGGATAATAAGGAGAGCTGCAGTGGGGTACACTGGGCTCACAGCCATGCAACATCATTTCAGCCCCCACCCTCCCTGCTTCTAAACAGCAACCAAAGTTTTTGGTTTTCTCAGAGTTAAGCTAAAATTAAAAACTAAAATCCAGCAGAGTTAAAACTAAATTCAGCAGATTTTGTCTTCTGTTTGTAGCCCTCATAGTAGCTGCCAAGAAATGTGCCAGTCATTGCTGTCACTGTCAGGCATGACATCTGAACCTGCAGCTAGTCAAACAAACAGCTAGACTGCTACATGTGTTCCCTATGGAATATCATCAAACAGAAAGTTTCAAAAGCCAGATGATGACGATAATTATATGTTACAATTCAACAACCTGTCAAGAACAGTCCTAGCAAATAAGAACAATGACAATACTATGCAGACATTGGACTGTTTTGGCTCTTATATGGTGTACCCTGTCGCACGCAACCCTGTGGAGATGCTATACAATACCCGCCTGTGCTCCAGCAGGACCATGGTGGAGCGAGCTTTTGGAGCCCTCCAGCAGCGCTGGAGGAGCCTCGCTGGCCGGCTGGACTACATCGTGGAGACCTCGGCCCTGGTGATCAGTGCCAGTTTCACCATAACAAAATTGGCTTCTTCAGGGATGTCTCAAAAATCATTTAGTCGTGCTCTCATTGTATGGTTCTCTTCCTTTTTCCTAGGAGACAAAAACAACGACAATACTATGCAGCCAAAACATCAAGAACAGAAAAACATATAAAAGCCAAATCAGTCCCCATTTACTTGCAAACTGTAGTGCTCTCAATTGAAGCTGCTGCTGGCAGCAAAAAGTATATGAGTAGATTACTCACCCAATTCAAAGGGGCCCAGTGGGTAATTAATTAGTCAGTTTCTTCTCTTCTCTTTTTATCTGTTGTTTACCATGCATCAGGTAACAAGCCTGGCTTAACTTGAATAATATTCCAAATGGAGAGCATTAGTATATAAAGGTAAAACCCCTACTTCCTTGTAACCCCTTAGAAAAGCCAACCTGAAAAAAGTTAATGAAAGCTCCCGCTAAAAGGGTCTCCTGTGCCCATGAAATGGCTCTGTGAGTTAGAAAATATCTTATTTCCTAGGACTGTTCTTGACTGGTTGTTGAATGATAACATATAATTATCCTCATCATCTGGCTTTTGAAACTTTCTGTTTTATGATATTTCATAGGGAACACATGTAACAGTCTATCTGTTTGTTTGACTAGTTTATTGTTGTTAGTACTGTGGTATAGTATTTCTCTGTGTTATCTTGAACCTGCAGCAGCAGAACCTAGGAGTTACCACTCAGGAAAAGGATCTGGGAGTGATTGTGGACAACACACTGAAATCCTCAGCCCAGTGTACAACAGCGGTCAAAAAAGCAAACAAAATGTTAGGAGTTATTCGCAAAGGGATAGAGAATAAAACTGAGGATGTCATAATGCCTCTATACAAATCAATGGTGCGATTGCACCTGGAATATTGTGTGCAGATCTGGTCGCCCCATCTCAAAAAAGACAAAGCTGAACTAGAAAAGGTACAGAGAAGGGCAACGAGAATGATAAAGGGTCTGGAACGACTTCTGTACAAAGAGAGGCTTGACAAGCTGGGTCACTTCAGCTTAGAGAAGAGAAGACCGAGAGGGGACATGATAGGGGTTTACAAAATCTTGAGTAGTGTGGAATGAGCAGATAGGGAACAGTTATTTATCCTCTCAAACAGTACTAGAACTAGGGGATACTCCACAAAACGTGCTGCCGGCAGATTTAAAACAAATAAAAGGAAGTACTTTTTCACTCAACGCATAATTAACTTATGGAATTTGTTGCCAGTGGACGGTGTCAAGGCCAGTAGTATAGCTGGGTTTAAAAAAGGACTGGATAAGTTCTTGGAGAGTAGGTCCGTTAATGACTATTAACCAAGTAGCTTACAGGATGAACTTCTCACTGTTGGGAGCTGGGAGTGAACAACAGGGAATGGGTTACCCATTGTGACTGTTGGTTCTTCTCCCATGCGATTGATATTGGCCACTGTCTGAGGACAGGATGTTGGGCTTGATGGAACATTGGTCTGACTCAGTATGGCACTACTAATGTTCTTAATTTACTAACCAGAACAGAATCTAGATAAAATGTATCATTTCTAATCTTCGTAACTGTTAGTTGGTCGACATTCTCAATATTTAGACTGGCTTAACAGTCAGTAACAATTGTCAGCCTCTTTGGTGATGTGTGCTGAATAAATGCAAACACTGTCAGCATATCAGAAGAGGCTGATATAAAAGGCACGAGCCTTCACCCTGTCTCAAAAAGGGTTAACTGAGTTCGGATCAGCTCAACAAATCTGCAATGTGGTCAAAGAAATCGGCAGGGTCCGAGACGACTCAGATTCCGGGGTGGTCTTCTACCTCAGCATGGGCTCCGGTCGCTCAAATGATGTCCCGGGTGACTCCCCCGGTGAGCTGGGATATGGAACTGCAGGGACCAGGAGGCCCAACTCCCCAGGTGATCATTAAGTGCTTACAGGAGTTGGGGAATAGAAGAACAGAGGAAAAAGGCAGTTGCTGGGATTGGTTGGGTATTCCTTACAGCAGTCAGATCTGTGGGAAAAACAGGAACAGTTGGAAAAACGGTGCCTGAGCATCGATGAGAAGTTAGCAGCAGTTAAACAGCAGAATGCCTTGCTCCGTGAGGTGCTGGAAACTGCACAACAGCGAGGGCAGAGAGCAGAAGAGCAGGCTATGACAGCAGCAGTACGGTTGGTGCAGATAAAGCATAGGAAATGTGTGTGCTGCCAAGATCTAAAAATTAATCAGGCTAAGGTACGGGCATTGGTGCAAAATACTGATTGGAATCCAGAAGCCTAGGATGAGAACATTTGGGACTCCTCATCTGAAGGATGGACTGAGGGAGAGGAGGACCCCGATGACCCACCCACCATTGACTCATCTACGGCACAGGCATGGCCGTTAATAACTAATACATCCCAAAGGTCCCCCAGGTGCCATGGTCCAGCATACTCATGTGGTCTGGGACTATACCCAGACCAAGTTGCAAGACATAGCCAAGCAACATCACCAGGCTGCTCAGGAGACGTTAAGAGCCTGACTTACATGGCTATGGGATCAAGGGGCTGGAGGATTCTGGTTGAGTGATGATGAGATGCTCAATTTGGGTGCTATNCTGGCCGGCTGGACTACATCGTGGAGACCTCGGCCCTGGTGATCAGTGCCAGTTTCACCATAACAAAATTGGCTTCTTCAGGGATGTCTCAAAAATCATTTAGTCGTGCTCTCATTGTATGGTTCTCTTCCTTTTTCCTAGGAGACAAAAACAACGACAATACTATGCAGCCAAAACATCAAGAACAGAAAAACATATAAAAGCCAAATCAGTCCCCATTTACTTGCAAACTGTAGTGCTCTCAATTGAAGCTGCTGCTGGCAGCAAAAAGTATATGAGTAGATTACTCACCCAATTCAAAGGGGCCCAGTGGGTAATTAATTAGTCAGTTTCTTCTCTTCTCTTTTTATCTGTTGTTTACCATGCATCAGGTAACAAGCCTGGCTTAACTTGAATAATATTCCAAATGGAGAGCATTAGTATATAAAGGTAAAACCCCTACTTCCTTGTAACCCCTTAGAAAAGCCAACCTGAAAAAAGTGAATGAAAGCTCCCGCTAAAAGGGTCTCCTGTGCCCATGAAATGGCTCTGTGAGTTAGAAAATATCTTATTTCCTAGGACTGTTCTTGACTGGTTGTTGAATGATAACATATAATTATCCTCATCATCTGGCTTTTGAAACTTTCTGTTTTATGATATTTCATAGGGAACACATGTAACAGTCTATCTGTTTGTTTGACTAGTTTATTGTTGTTAGTACTGTGGTATAGTATTTCTCTGTGTTATCTTGAACCTGCAGCAGCAGAACCTAGGAGTTACCACTCAGGAAAAGGATCTGGGAGTGATTGTGGACAACACACTGAAATCCTCAGCCCAGTGTACAACAGCGGTCAAAAAAGCAAACAAAATGTTAGGAGTTATTCGCAAAGGGATAGAGAATAAAACTGAGGATGTCATAATGCCTCTATACAAATCAATGGTGCGATTGCACCTGGAATATTGTGTGCAGATCTGGTCGCCCCATCTCAAAAAAGACAAAGCTGAACTAGAAAAGGTACAGAGAAGGGCAACGAGAATGATAAAGGGTCTGGAACGACTTCTGTACAAAGAGAGGCTTGACAAGCTGGGTCACTTCAGCTTAGAGAAGAGAAGACCGAGAGGGGACATGATAGGGGTTTACAAAATCTTGAGTAGTGTGGAATGAGCAGATAGGGAACAGTTATTTATCCTCTCAAACAGTACTAGAACTAGGGGATACTCCACAAAACGTGCTGCCGGCAGATTTAAAACAAATAAAAGGAAGTACTTTTTCACTCAACGCATAATTAACTTATGGAATTTGTTGCCAGTGGACGGTGTCAAGGCCAGTAGTATAGCTGGGTTTAAAAAAGGACTGGATAAGTTCTTGGAGAGTAGGTCCGTTAATGACTATTAACCAAGTAGCTTACAGGATGAACTTCTCACTGTTGGGAGCTGGGAGTGAACAACAGGGAATGGGTTACCCATTGTGACTGTTGGTTCTTCTCCCATGCGATTGATATTGGCCACTGTCTGAGGACAGGATGTTGGGCTTGATGGAACATTGGTCTGACTCAGTATGGCACTACTAATGTTCTTAATTTACTAACCAGAACAGAATCTAGATAAAATGTATCATTTCTAATCTTCGTAACTGTTAGTTGGTCGACATTCTCAATATTTAGACTGGCTTAACAGTCAGTAACAATTGTCAGCCTCTTTGGTGATGTGTGCTGAATAAATGCAAACACTGTCAGCATATCAGAAGAGGCTGATATAAAAGGCACGAGCCTTCACCCTGTCTCAAAAAGGGTTAACTGAGTTCGGATCAGCTCAACAAATCTGCAATGTGGTCAAAGAAATCGGCAGGGTCCGAGACGACTCAGATTCCGGGGTGGTCTTCTACCTCAGCATGGGCTCCGGTCGCTCAAATGATGTCCCGGGTGACTCCCCCGGTGAGCTGGGATATGGAACTGCAGGGACCAGGAGGCCCAACTCCCCAGGTGATCATTAAGTGCTTACAGGAGTTGGGGAATAGAAGAACAGAGGAAAAAGGCAGTTGCTGGGATTGGTTGGGTATTCCTTACAGCAGTCAGATCTGTGGGAAAAACAGGAACAGTTGGAAAAACGGTGCCTGAGCATCGATGAGAAGTTAGCAGCAGTTAAACAGCAGAATGCCTTGCTCCGTGAGGTGCTGGAAACTGCACAACAGCGAGGGCAGAGAGCAGAAGAGCAGGCTATGACAGCAGCAGTACGGTTGGTGCAGATAAAGCATAGGAAATGTGTGTGCTGCCAAGATCTAAAAATTAATCTGGCTAAGGTACGGGCATTGGTGCAAAATACTGATTGGAATCCAGAAGCCTAGGATGAGAACATTTGGGACTCCTCATCTGAAGGATGGACTGAGGGAGAGGAGGACCCCGATGACCCACCCACCATTGACTCATCTACGGCACAGGCATGGCCGTTAATAACTAATACATCCCAAAGGTCCCCCAGGTGCCATGGTCCAGCATACTCATGTGGTCTGGGACTATACCCAGACCAAGTTGCAAGACATAGCCAAGCAACATCACCAGGCTGCTCAGGAGACGTTAAGAGCCTGACTTACATGGCTATGGGATCAAGGGGCTGGAGGATTCTGGTTGAGTGATGATGAGATGCTCAATTTGGGTGCTATGGCCAGGGACCGTATGATCAACCAGACCCTCAGGGCAGCCAGTTAGGCCACACGGTCATTGTTCACCTGGATAAAATTGTCAGTGATAGGCCACTTCCCAGAGCCCATGGATTGGGATGAGAACACTGTGGGGCACTGNCAGCAAGACAACAGTCATTTACCCAAATTCTCGATGACTTCAGAGAACTGGTCGACAGCTGACAACCGAGAGTCCCCCCCAAAGGGGCTCACACCCTCATCATTCATCAGCTCGTCTGACAAAAAAGAATTGACCTTAGCCAGTATGGTGTCATTCAGCTTAATGGAAACATGGCAGGAACCTCTATCCAACACCCTCCTGTCATGTATTTCCAGTTATAGGCCTATATATTTTGACCTTCTGTGTTCCAAATGTATTAACTTTGAGTTTCTATATGTTAACTTTCTATTTTAATGTATTTGAATTGTGTTTCACAACATTGATTTTTAGAATTAGCTTCTGTGATTATGGTGGCTCAAGCTGAAGACATCAGCCACATTCCTTTGAGTTTCTTTCCAAGCTCCTCAAATGGACATTTGACTGTTGCCAAGGAAACAGCCAGATGGATGAGCCATAAAGAGGCCCCTTCTAGCTAGACCCAACTCCCTCTGGTCTAGCTAAGTTTTCTCAGATCACAGATGTCTGGAATGTTATCTCTAGGTGTCTAAATGACAGATAGCACTATTCAGAAGAATTTCCAGACTAAGAAGGAGGATTTGTTAGTTTATTCCAGCTAACATATCTATTAATTTATATTGAAATAACTATAGGATCTGGTTATTTTCTCTGTAATCTGACAATTATCTCTGATAAAAAAATACAAAGCCTCTCCATTTTAAAGCTTGAAGAAAGTCAAAACCTGATTGGTTTCTTTAAGAGAGCCAATTAGAATCCAGCGTATCTCCTTACAGACGTACACATATCTGATGTCAGAGTGACAGTCTAAAGAAGTAAACCTCCCCTTGTAAGCAAGCCTTTAAAGAGGGAGAGACAGAGAAATGATCCTTAGATTGAAACTCCAAATATCATTGGATTTCCTTCTCATTTAACATCTTTATGGGCAAAGGGATGGATCTGGATTGTATGTATAATTTCTTGATATCTTTGAGCCAATGAATTGTGCAAATGTTAAGCTTTTACAAGCTTTTTCTTAAGATAGAAATATTTTAAGATCATGTAACTTTGATTGGCTATCATACCATTCAATACTGATACTTTCTATTTATATTTAAGTAAACTTTGCATATATTTTTATAATCCAAAAGTCTCATGTTCCCTTATTTATAAATATATTGTCTATTACAATACTTTCTTTGCTAGCCGGACTTCAAAGTAAGTGTAAAACTCAATTTGTATATTTAGGAGAAAAAGGTTCAATCCAGTATGTCTAGTTCAGCTAGGAAACCTAACCTTTTTCCCTATTTATAAAAAGAATGACAGAAATGTGACAACCTGATAGTGAACCCTTCACTGTGGGAATGAGAACCCGGTTGATGAGAAGTGGGCCCCCACATTTGAGAGGTACATTGTTAGCCCTCTTGGGACCTGCCCAAGGATAGCCAGTTGTTGAAGTGGCATTGCTTATGGGTCAGTTAGGTGATATAGAGAGGAGAGCCATGTTCGAGCCCGGGCAGCACGCCAACTAAAAAAAGATCAGAAAGAGGACTCCAAAGGGACAGGAAAAACTAAAGTGACTCGCCGAGAAATGTTTATATCCCTATTAAAGGCAGGAGTCTCCAAAGAGCAGATTGATGGTATTCCAACTGGAACTATGTATGTGCTGTACAAAGAGAAGTGTAAAGGGGCAGGGAAGGGCAAAGTGGAGGTGAGAGACACATCTTCACCTCTAACTCCTAGTGCACCACTGGAAGATGAAATGCCCTTTTCACTTGTACCCTGATCTCTCAGAGTGGAAAGTGCCAGAACAAAAGAAATAGGGGCAAGGTCGGGTTGCCAAGGTAGGGCCAATAAAGATGGCCATCCTAGGGACCTGAGGCCCCATGTACCCCTGACTATTTACTGGGGCCCAGGGAATAGGCAAAAGGTGATGGCCTTACTTGATTCAGGGGCAGAGATTACCTTAATACACGGGAATTGCCGCAAGCACATGGGACGTTGTATTTGTGGCTGAGCAGTTTGTGTGGCATGCTGAAATGCCATAGTAACAGCCATAAGTTCTGCATATTGACTGGAGTGACCATAGCCATGCTGGACCAAGATAGTACCAGTAGATGGCTGAAGGGCTGAAGTTTTCCAAATGTGCTGCCCCTTAAGGTATTTAGCGGAACCATCTGTGAACCAAGCATGGTGTTTGTCAGCATCTGATAGTTGTTCAAATGGCACACCCCTCTATATCTGCCCCCAAAGATACCTGTCAATACCTATATCACTATTGTGAATGCTTTGGGGGGAGGGAAGAATGAGGCCACTCAGACAAAGGTGCAGTTAGCTATTGGAAGGCACTCTCCATTTTGGGCAGATGTATTAATTACTCCTGTGTTCCAGAATATATACTGGGTATGAATGTGCTTCAGGCAAAAGAGATATTTCTTCCCACTGGTAAATTTGCATTTGGGGTAAGGTCTGTGATTGTGGGGGATGTCAAATGGACACCCCTCTATATCTGCCCCCAAAGATACCTGTCAATACCAGGCAGTATCACCTTCCTGGGGGACATGCCGAAATCACCCAGACAATACAGGGGCTAGAGGGGGCTGGAATTACTTGATCAGCGATATCTCCCTTCAATAGTCCCGTCTGGCCAGTGAGAAAACCAGATGGGAGTTGGTGAATGACAGTGGATTATCGCCAGCTAAATAAACATGCCCCATTGCTTACAGTGGCTGTACCGGATATTGTCAGTCTGATTGAGCAGCTTGAGAAACATCCAGGCACTTGGTATGCAGTGCTAGATTTGGCCAACGCTTTCTTTTCAATTCCTATTGTGAAAGTATCACAGGATCAGTTTACTTTCACATGGGAGGGGAGACAGTATACCTTCCAGAGATCACCCCAAGGGTATGTACACAGCACTACCCTGCATCATGATATGGTGGCACGTGATTTAGAAATGTGCTCGGTAGCCCCTGAAGTATTGGTAATACACTACATTGATATCATCTTGCTGAAAGGTCACGACAAAGAACAAGTTGCAGAAGCTTTAGTCAAAGTGACTGACGGCATGAAGAGTAGAGGCTGGGAAATTAACCCACAGAAAATTCAAGGTCCTGCACAGCAAGTGATGTTTTTCGGCATAGAATGGGCGGGGGCGGAGCACCATAGCTAGGGATACCAAAACCCCTACCTCCAAACCGGAGGCCCAGGCTTTTATAGGCTTCCTGGGATACTGGAGACGGCATATTCCTCATTTGACTGCTATCCTATGGCCCATCTACATGGTCACTAGGAAGAAGGCTCATTTTGAATGGGGCATAGCCCAGCAAGAAGCTTTTCATCAAGCGAAAGCTGCTATTGCTTATGCCACCCCCTTGGGCTCAGTCATACAAGGATATTCCTTTGAGCTACAGGTATCCCTTGGGGACAATGTTGCAGCATGGAGCTTGTGGCAAAATCAGCCTGGTTGTCCGGTACCTCTAGGCTTTTGGTCACCTAAGCTCCCTGATCCAGCCACAAAGTATACCCCTTTTGAGAAACAGTTACTAGCTTGTTATTGGGCTCTAGTGGACACCGAACACCTGACCAGTGACAATCAAATTCTTCTTCGGCCCAGTATTCCTATCCTTTCATGGGTAATGGATACATCCGCAACCAATCATATAGGATGCACCCAACAGGCGTCTGCTGTTAAATGGAAATGGTACGTATCAGAGAGAATAAGTGGGGGAAAGCAAGTTAGCAGGATTCATGAGAAAGTTGCTGACCTCCCTCAACACCCTACCTCGCCTGTGAGCCAACCATTAGAACCAATATCACCCCTTGCAAATTGGGGTGTGCCATTTGAACAACTATCAGATGCTGACAAACACCATGCTTGGTTCACAGATAGTTCTGCTAAATACCTTAAGGGGCAGCACATTTGGAAAACTTCAGCCCTTCAGCCATCTACTGGTACTATCTTGGTCCAGCATGGCTATGGTCACTCCAGTCAATATGCAGAACTTATGGCTGTTACTATGGCATTTCAGCATGCCACACAAACTGCTCAGCCACAAATACACCTCTATACGAATTCATGGGCCATTGCCAATGGCCTTACGCTCTGGGCCCCTAATGGGAACAAGATAACTGGCTCATCCATGGTAAACCATTGTGGGGACATGACTTACGTAATAATCTTGTTAGTATTGCAAAACAAATTCCTGTAACGGTGTACCACGTGAATGCTCATGCTAGGGATGCCTCCCAGACTACTCACTATAATAGTGCAGTTGACCAAATCATCCAAATCCGAGCAGTGGACGTGGAAGGAGGCCCAAACCCATATTCAGATGATTTGTACCTTCTGTGTCAATGGGCAGATGAAAAATCTGGACATTCAGGGGAGGCAGGCACGAGGGCCTGGACCACATCTAGAGGTATCCCATGCCCAGTGGACACGGTGAAAACAGTGGTAAAGCAATGCACCAAGTGTCAAAGGGTTAAGCAATATCCCTTGCAGAAAAGGCTGCTGGGCAATTTGAAACAGGGACTGGAACTGGGGAAGGTGTGGCAAGTGGACTATATAGGACCCCTTCCAATATCCCAGGGTAGCCAGTACGCTTTAGTGATGGTAGACACTTTCTCGGGGTACATGATGGTGACCCCCATTAAGGGGGCAACGCAGCAAGCCACCCAAAAAGGATTAAATCAATTGATAAGGAGGTTGGGGTCCCTGAAGAGATCCAATCTGACAATGGAAGTCATTTTAAGGGACAAAAGGTCCAACAATGGGCAGATTAGTGGAATGTGCAATGGACGTTCCATATCCCTCACTACCCACAAGCATCAGGGTTGGTGGAACGTCATAACGGAATGCTTAACCAGCGGATAAAACAACTCACCCCTATGGGTACTTTACAAGGGTAGGTTAAAGTATTGGAGCAAGCAGAATTTGAAATGAATAACCGCCCTTATAAGAGAGACTCCCTTTCAATAGATGCCAAGGAACCCAAAAATATGTAGCACCCACAGCCAAGAAACTCTTACGGTGTGGAAAATCCATCCAAAGCACAGCTGCCCCTGAGGGCCACCCCTTCGAGTGCAGGAGTGGACTTGTACACATACCAAGAGGTCACCCTCTCTCCATATCAACAGGAGTTGGTGAGTACAGGTTTGGGGATACAAGTCCCATTGAATACCTATGGGCGAATAGCCCCTAGATCGGGGCTGGCACTCAAGGGTATACAGGTCTTAGGAGGGGTAGTGGATGCAGATTATCAGGGAGAAGTAAAGGTGATCCTTCAAAATTCCTCCCCGGATAGCCACAAGCTCCAGGCAGGAGACCAGATAGTCCAAAGGGTGTGTGAGCAAAACCTTCTCCCGACAGTGGCAGAAATATCAAAGCCGGAAGGGTTCGGATCAATGGATTGGCTCCCAGGAAAGAAAGTATGGATATTATACCCAGGGCAATCTAATTGTTCTGGGGAGGTAATAGCCGCAGGTGAAGGAAATAATCAAAACTGGAGACTCAATACCTGTTTGTCTTGACAGAGGCAAACTGAGAATTCGGGAATAATGTTGACACCATCGGGGCTATGTGAAGAAGCAATGCGATTGACCAGCCTGAGACGCATGATAGAACACACCCACACCCATTATGGAGGGGTGGGGGAATGGTGTGAGCCTCGAGGTGCAGCACCAGAGGCTCTGGACTCAGGTCCTCATTATTATTATTATTATTAACAAACATTTATATAGCGCCAGCAGTGTACATGGCATTTTATAAAGTAATAAAATAGACACGGTCCCTGCACCTAGGGCTTACAATCTGAGAGACAGGAGCTGGGGGAGAGACATAGGAAGGGGAACAGAGGGAGAGACAAGGGGTCTAACATTCATGAAGATGCGAGGTCTCAAGTGCACGTACTTGGCTTGGTTACGATGAGAATGACAGCAGGCAGGTCCATGTTGCAAGGATAAGGGTAAACAGATCGTAGGTATAGGAATAGTGGCTCAGCAGGATAAAGAGTCAGACAGAGCAGAGCAAAAGAGGTGAGTTTTAAGGAGAGATTTGAAGGTATGAAGGGAGGGGGCAAGGCAGATGTGGACAGGGAGGGAGTTCCAGGTGCTTGGAATTACCTTTCGAACTGATACACTATTGAGTATTAGGATCCATGTCGAAGCGCATACCGTATACCAAAAAGATTGCCCTAATATGAGGAAAGCCGGTATATGGACTCGAATCTATTTGACAGATCAACGCCGATGCATTCTTTACGGGGTGGCACCAGGGTGTATACATGACCAGCTAGATCGAGCTATCCCTATATGGTGGACAAAAATATGTGGGTGGAATTCTAACACTGCTACCATACCCTGGGCAATTAGGTGGGATTGGAGAGCAGGGATGCCTGAAGAAATAACTCATTGCCTGGTGTGACATGAGCCCACCATGCAATCACTGGAGTTGTTGGCAGCTAGGGAAGTAGTGAAGGCTTCCCGGCCACTTCTTTGAGAGATGGTAAAGCACCCGGTTCACAGTACCATTTAGCAAATCTTGGTGAGAGGGATGGCAGAGATAATGTGGGGAAAAAAATGAGATGACCTGCCCCTGGTGCAAGATACTAAAAGACCATCGTTCTTTTAAGTTACAATAATTCTATGTTTGTATTTTACAGTATGCCCGGCATTCCACTCTGGTGGACACGAGACTTTGCTGAATCTGCTGAAGGAATTGGGATCTACATACTGATTGTAATAGCACTATTGGTGATTGGACTACTGATCTGGTGGTGTGAAAGACCAACCGCTGCCAAACCCTCAAGAATATGAAGGTTATCATAACAGTATTGACTATTGCCATAACCGATACGCAAAGAGTGGAGGAATCCACTACCAGACTACCCACGTGGTTTGGATGGGTTAGTAATTATAAAAATCATGTTTCAGGAAATTACACCTGCCAAGCAGCACAGTTATGTTTATTCGCAAATGTAACAACTCAATGTAACCCCAAATGTATTTCCCTACCAGTCCCTAGAGGGGGTGCAAAACGTAGGGGTGGCATCGTGGGCAGTGGTTAATATATCAATTGTTTGGCAGGAGAACATTACAACGGTAATAAAGTGTTTTATTAGTAATAATTCTCAAGCTACATATAATGTGTCAGCAGTTAAAATTGAGATTACAGCTCATCAAAATACTATAATAGTAGCCACTCACCACAAACAACATATGTAGTATACCCCAATCAAATGTTGTTTTGCCATAATAGCTCAGAAATAATCAATAGGACCCAATGAGCCCAAACTATACAGGTAGTGGATCAGCATGCCCTGATGATGGATGTTCCCCACATAGTGCGATTGAAGACCACCTGTCGTCTCACTATGCAAGGCCCTCATTTAACATCCCTAATAGTGCATATTAATATCAGCCTGGGAGCAATCCATAGAAGACATCCATATTGTTCACTATGGACTAAGTCCATGTGGAAAGTCAGAGCCCTCCAACTGAGGCCGGCCTCCCAACGAAAACAAACACTGGACACCATCCTGGGAGGAATGGGGACCAGAGCAGGTGTTTTAAATTCATATGACATTGAGACTCTGGCCAATAAATTTCAAACACTGGAGCAATTGAATTCAAACATGCTGAAATTAGTGACCAGATGGGCACCCCAAATCCCAGAAAGTACTATAAAAGGACTCTGTGTTACCTGGGCGACTTGGAGTTTTTCAAATAAAACAGCTTGGAAACAACTAGCAGTTGATTATAATGTATCTATGTTAGCTAATGCAACTTGGTGTATAACTTCTCAGCTTTTGGCATTTAGGCAGTTAGATATGTTAACACAGTTAATGTATAATCCATCACCTGAAGTGTGGCGACATTTGTTTAATGTTAGTACACGTTTGTGGATAAAGCCACAGCCACACTTGACCCTTTGTGATCAGGAGGATTGCACCCTTAAGCACAAAACGTACTATTTTAGAGCCTTGGTGTGAATTCACCCCCTTACCCCATTTATTTGGTAACAATTTTTGGACACCTATGTTTTATGGAACTCATGTGGACCTTAGTAATAGAACCCATGACGTAACTAAATGTGAAATATGGAGATATGGGTGGGTATGCCCAAGTGATATCCTGGTGTACGAAGCATGTACATTAGAGCAAGTTCTGGTGCTTGTAAATGGTACCCATCTCCTATAAATCATATTATTGTCCATGAGATAGGGCCTCAAAACATATGTGTAGTATCAGCACATACCATACGATGGAATGGAGGGCAAGTAACTTGGCCTCCTGTCTTGGAATGTCGGCATAATGTTTATATGATGACACTGTGAGCCGCAATTAACCTATTACCCCACTACCCAAGATTTGTATACTTTGAGTTATACCTTGCTAGGTCCACAAATTCCCCCTTTGACCATTACCTATGACAAAATTAAAAGATTTTTAGAAAAGAATATTTTGGTCACACAATACTTAAAACATACTGCTTACAATTTATTACATGATAAAGTCGTCATGACTCATGAGGGAGAGGACCTTGTAAAAATAGCAAAGGAAGAGACTCATCTTACTGTGCATTATTGGTGGGATATATTTTATGGCTGGCTGCCTATGCAACTGCATTTTTAAACTTGATACTGCACCTCATTATAATTGTATTAATCATTATAATAGTAATTATTTGCTTAATGTTAGGTATATAGTATTGCATGCACAAAACGTGATATTGTTTAGATAAATGTGAACAAGGACTGCAGGCCTCTGATGGGAAACTATGAGTACCAAGGGGTGGAGTGTAGTGGGAAATCGCGGAAGACCATTGTTAACTCAGTGGAGCATAGTGGTACTCTGGTCTCCTGCTTGGGCCTAAAACTTAAGAGGGCGATACCCACGTCTCCTTTCAGAGTACGGAGCACATATAATCAGCTTGTTATGAGAAAAGGCTTGGAATTTGTTATCAGTGCTTTGAGATAGAGAGAGTGCTTTAATTGGAATTGGCAGTGAAAGTGGACAGTAGAGGTGGGACCCCGGGCCCAATACCGGCTACCGGATTTACCGGTTACCGGTTTCCCGAAAACCGGATTCCCGGTTTAAATCCGGTATACCGGTACCGGATTTATTGCATTGGTTTCAATGGGGCGCTGTGTCCCCATTGAAACCAATGAAATAAATTAAAATAAATTCCCTCCCCCTCCCAG
>QEPC01005805.1:5214900-5234051 GCA_003113815.1 Sphenodon punctatus
GGGGGGGGGAGTTGCTGCTCCAAGTTCCAGTCATCGGTGCTCTACTGAATAGGAAGAACCCCTCTTAATGGTCCCATACTTTACTCTAGGCGTTTTCCTTTTTCCTCCCTTTCCCCAGGTTCAGGCTGGTATTTCACATTAGTGACCTACTTTCTGCTGGGTTCCATGGTGGCTGGGCCTGATCCTTTTTTACAAGTCCCTCTTTGCTATGGGGGCTATCCTTTCAAGCTCCCGTTTTCTGCGTTTGCCAGTCCTTGGTCACCAGTGAGGCCCGTCCCTCTAAGCCCTCCTGCTCCAAGTTTACTGACCCTTGATTATACAGTGGGGTGTGTGGGTTTGTACCCATTTTAGGGAAGACCGAGGCCATCATCAACAATGGGAACTGCAAAACGTTCTAACTTAAAGCCACGTAACAAATTTTCAAACTCTAAACTTGGGAAATTACTAGAATGCACACTTGAATTTTCTCACACCTCTACATCTACAGATGGATAAGTTTAAAACATACTTTTCCCTGTCAACAAAATAAGGTCACAAAACCCAGAAAACCCCTACTTCTGCATCAAAAATTCAAAGTCCTATAACTTAGCTATTTCTCATCCAATCTCTCTGACATTTGGACAGCTACTTCCTTTCACCCAATCAATCTTCTTTACAATATTTCACAGTGATATAATAAATCTTAATTTTATGAGTAGAATTTTGTGATTTTAACAGAGATCACAACCTGCCTTAACTATAGATCTGCTCCTGAGGCACTATAATTATTCAGCCAATCTGTCAAATTCAGCCGATTTACATTTCTTTATGCAAAGCCAAGTTAAAGGTCGTATTCAAGATTATTTGTTTGCAGAATTTGTTTTGGTCTCTGGCTTTGGGGCTTGATTATTTGGAACTTTATTTCTTTGCTGGGTTTTTTAAAAAATTGTATGTGAATCTGATTGTGATTGGTCCATCTGTATGATGTAAATACCAAAGTGTCATAACAAAGCAACAAACTTCACAATGCACCATTTCCATCCTGATTCGTTTTCAAACAGATTTCATTTCCAAACTGTATTTGAAATTTATAGCTGTCCAAGTTGGCACGGAGACAGATTTGTTTCTGCATGTCCAAAACTACACCCAATGGCAGGTTTGGAAAGATAGCTGCAAGGCAAATAGAATGTGTGAAAGTCACCCTAGATTCATGGTCTTGCATTTGGCTGTATTAAAAGTTTAAATCAAGGATGGGGATCCTCACACCCAGAGACCAAATGCAGCCTGTGGCTAGCTTTTACTTGGCCCCTTTCCAGTTCCTGGATCTGGCGCCTGGATCCAGTTCCTACTTCCAAGCCCTGAGAGTCCGAACTCAGGGTAAGGGAACAGAGAGGAGGGCATGCACACAAGTATAGGGGACAGATCCATGGCACAAATTCATGATTTGATCTGGACCCTCCTCTTCCTGAGCACACTCCTGAATTATCCCGTCCCCATCGTCTGTGTAGTTCTCAGAGAGCTTGTACTAATTTTCAAAGTAGCACCTGGGAGGGAAAAGGTTCCCTGACATTGGTTTAAATAATTTAATCTGGAGACAAATAGGTTTTTCACATTAACCATGATCTGTCTCATTTTTATATACCAACCTGTGTCATCTACAAATTTATCAGTGAAGACTAGGTTTTCACAGAAACAGAATGACTTTGTAGTTTAGAGTGTGGTTGCCATGTTGGTCCCAAATGTAAGAGATGGAGACAAAGTAGTTCAGTCGATGGTCACAATCCACAAACCACTTATTCTAGATTAATCCCACTGAAGCCTTATGTGAACCACAGCCAAGATCTTTTATTGAGGCAACTTCTGTTGGCGAGAGCATGCAAGCTCAGGACACACAGGCAAGTAACAAGTGAGAACTACAGACTGTTCAAATACAGGCTAGGTGTGTAAGTGTTAGTGATAATTTGGGAGGGAGCTTTTGGGAAAAAAGATTGTTAAGAAAAAGAGTATAGAGCATTTAAAAACCATAAAGGGAAAACAGCAAGTGTAGCTTATACTGCAGATTGTCTGTTTCTTTAGTGGTTTATGAAGTCAAAATCATTATTTAGTCCATTTTTTTCAGTATCCAATAGAGTTAAGAATTTTAGTTTCCAGGACTGTCTTTTCAAGGTGTTGTACAGGTTTTCTTTCAGGACAAGAATTGAGAAATCAGAAATATTTATTTATATTTATTTATAAAATCATTTACTACCCCTCCCCTCCTGCTCCAAGCCACCCGGGGGGGAGGGGGGGGGGAAGATGGCTTACACATAAAATTAACAACACAAAAAAATACAATAAAATACAATAAAAAGAGAGGCACAAAACCAAACCCACCCCCTCTCCCCATTCCACCCCACTCAGGTGTTACACATATGATGGAAGGAGGGGCGATCCGGGGCCACTCGGGCCTCCACCAGGAGGGAGTTCCACAGTGTAGGTGTGGCCACCAAGAATGCCCTCTCCATAGTGCCCCCCTGGGACACACAGAGGACCTCGAGAATAGTGGTCACTCTGGGAGTGGTGAACAAAGTGACTGACTTTGGGTAGAGAATTGACCCCTACAAAACCGTATTCAGGGCTGCTAACTCAATTACAAGTCTTGCCCTGCCAAGCCCCTGTCTCCTCCGGTGCCTTGCTTCCCCCACATCTCCAGAGCTCCCTGTGCCTCCTTGGCATCTCCCCCATCCCACTTGGTATGGGCCCAAGTTCAACCTAGCTATGCCACTACTGCCTCTCAGTCTGCTTGTTATTCCAGCTCCTCCTGCTGGTAGTTTGCTGCAAATTCCCAAATGGGGAGATCAGGGAAAAGGAAGAGATATTTAATCCATGCTTCCCCCTGATCGAGGGACCAGAAAAAGAGGAATGGAGCTACTCCAGAGATACTCCCCTGATCATGAGAACAAACCCTCATGGGAGAGGGAGTAGGACAGGAACATGTGCCCCCCCCAATGTTCACCCCTCTTTTCAAATCAATAGTAACTCAATTATGTACTGAGATGCTAGTACTATTCTGGAGAGAGCCCATAATCTTACAGCTTTCTTTGAAGACATTCAGCCTACAGGGGAAACACACACACACCAATGCTGCATCTTGGCAGGAAAAAGCTCAGACTCGGTGTATTATCAAGTCTCTTCCTGTCTTATGTCAGCCCGCCATCTCAGCAGTTTTGCAGGCTCACAACAACACACACAATGGCAGGTTTCTCTCTTCCTCTCACCTCACCACACCCTTTCATTCCAGCCATTCTCCCTTGGTTCGATTTTATACATTCCCCCTAATATTTAATTACCCTTCTAGCAGGGGATTAACAGCAGTCCAAAGGGGGAGGGAGCAGGCAATTTTTTAAAAAGGAAAAAAACAACACTTTTTAGTGATTGTAATGCAAGTGACAACGATAAAATATATGCAGTAAAGAATGTATAAAACCAAACAAAATCAAAGAGAGAAGATATTCTGCATACATATGCGATGTGGAACATTCAATTAGTTAGTATAAACACACCTAACTAAAGTAAAAAGAAAAATTGAACTAAAAAACCTAAAAGGAGTGCAAACAATCGATATCTGTATAACTTACTACAGGTGTACATTATTATTTTTTCATTTGTACTAAAACACTTATTAGATGGATGTAAAGCATACATTTGGTGTAGATTGGTCTAGATCACAAAGTTCTTCAACAGGTTCCAGCAGGGAGACCATACAGCATATCATTAAAATCCACTGACAGTCTCACTATGGGGATAGTCCACCAGAATCTACGGGTCCAACTGGATATCTTGGGACTTTCCAGATCTTTCCACACCCGCACAGTGGTGTAAATTGCAGCTAAACATAGCTGTTGACAAGAACATCATCTGTTCTCTATCACCCCGGACTTGGGGAATAGACCCAGTAAGGCTATATCCGGTGTAAAGGGAAATGAAGTATCAGCAATGCGATTCATATGGTCCCACGTATCTTTCTAGAACCTCTGGACCTTCTCACAGTACCATAGGCAGTGCAGCAGAGTGCCTTCCATACCGCAATTTCTCCAAGGTTGATTTGAGTAAGCTCTATTTATTCTATGGATACTTTGTGGTGTCATATAGCCTCATAGTTGCTTTTATCTGTGGCTCACGTACTGCTAGACACACAGGGCAGGCAAATCTGACCTGGTGACTCCCTTCAAACTCCGCCCCCCGACCCACTCCATCATGTGCCCAAATTAAGTCAAATGTCACGTCTCTCTATCTTATGGCTATATTATTAGATCATGGCTGTGCTAGTATCCTTAATAAAATGATTGATTGACCTCTCTCTCTCTCCATTCAGACCCTGCATCTGGAAACTCAGCAGCCCCAGTCCCCACTCTTGATTCTCCAGTTACCACTCTGCACCCTGCACTTCAATTTGCCTAGTATTTGAGGAAAATTGCAGCAATTTCATCCACTCCCCCAGCTGCCAAGAAGTTCAAATATGGGAGAGAATTTTAGTGGCACAGGGGGAAGTCCACTGGGGGGGGGGGTGTATTTAAAATTGAGGGACACTGTTCTCCAGTCCCTAAATTCAGAAAAGAGCTTGTCTCCCTCCATCTTTTCTCCATTTTTACTCATTATCCCCCTCACTACTCTTTTAACTGCTCCAGTCCTGCTGTTTATTTCAGCTGAGTGAAAAGAAACAACCTTCCAGCCCCACCATGTGGATAGGGTTGCCACCTCTTGTAGTTTGACCCCAAGACTCCCATAGGCCAAAATGGTGTCTCAGGATGAAAACGTGAAAAATGGCAATCCTAGTCATTGATCTGACACACATCCTGTGGCAGGACCTAGGGCACAGTCCTCCTTTAGCACCCCTGTATAGGAATTAGCTGGCTTACTGCCACACAAAATTTCTCCACCTAGCCCAATGGGTCTGAACCACATTTGGTTTGAGCATGTTGGCTTTGTACACTGGCCTCCCTTCACCTCTTACAGCCAGTCCCTGTCCTCTCAGGGTGGGGCTTATCCCACAAACTAGGGGGCCCCCAGGGGTTTCCTCCCCAGACAGCTCTAGCCCAGCCAAGTCAACCCCCTCAGCAGCCCAGTTAGATAGCACCTTGTACTCCAGGCTCTGTCTCGAATTTGGTTTGCTGGAAAGCTGCTCCACACTCCTAGTTCTATCTAGTAACGCTCTCTCTAGGGTGTACAGCACTCTCGACTCTTCTGTTAGCACAAGACACTACTAGCTCCCTCCTCACACACACCTAACTCCCTCTCTGGCTTCTGGGCTTTTCAGTGAGTCCCAGCCCACATGCTTGTCAGGTTGACTTATCAGTACCACTGCTTCAGGCTCTTAAAGGGGCAATGCTCCATTCTGCTGGCCCATTCTCAGGGTACTTTCCCTGCAAATCACTGTAACCAGGTTACATTCCTTAGCAATGCTGTCCTTTCAATGACGGCACCTGCCACCAAGTATTCTAGAGCGGTGACAGTGATGCCCTGCTATTAAACAGCTGGCTTCCCCCAGCTCCAGCCATCCTACAAATAACCTCCTGGTTCTCCTTATCCTCCTGGGCATAGGGATTGTTAGAAGTTTACATTTTGGGGAGGAGACTGAAGTGAGAGAATTCTAGGGCTTCAGCAGGCTGTCTCTGGCAAATTGCGTACATTTAGTTCCACCCACCATCAAGCCCTATTGCAGTAGTTCACAAACATTTTATTATTAAGTACATACATAGCACAAGCAATGTACCTGATGTTGTATAATCATTAGTTATAGACAGGTTCCTGCCCCAACAGGCTTGCAATCTAGGAGAGACAAGAGAGAGGAGATGAAGGCAGTACAGAGGGAGAGAGAGGAATACATTCACAAAGTTGAGGAGTTGCAGGCATGGCTTAGTTTCAGGGAAGAAAGGGAACCTGAGTGAAGCAGGGACCAGTTAAGCAGATGAGGGAGCTAGGGAAAGCCTCACAGAAGAGGTAGGTTTTCAGGAGAATTTGAAGGGAGGGAGCAGAATGAATGTGTTCAGAGAGGGAGTTCCAGGTACAGGGAGAAGGGCGAACTCTGAGTAGTGGTAGGAAAGGAGCAGAGCTCCCAGGCAGGAACACAGTGGGAAACAAGCAGAGAGAGATAGGAGGGTGAAAGGCCATGAAGGATCTTGTAAGCAAATAAATAAAATATCTTACAGGTTGCCAAGCCTTATAGGGTGTCAAATCCTGACACTTTGTCCTGTATAATATTGCTAAAATCCAGCCCTACCTTACTGTTGCCACCATAAAAACCGTAGTCCATGGTCTAGTCATCTCTTGCCTTGATACTGTAACTTCCTCCTTATTGGTCTCTTGAATGCAGGAGAGGGAGGAGTCAAAAACTAATCCCAGGCTACGCACCTGAGGGACAGGCTGGATGGTGACACCCTTAATGGAAACTGAGAGGGAAGTAGGAAATACCACTTAGATTGTAGACCCTTTGGGGTAGGGACCTGTCTGCAACTACTGACTGTACAGTGCCAGGTACATCACTGGCGTTATATAAATAAATAATAAAAAGGTATTTTACTTGTGTGATCCCATTTTTAGAATTAAACATAATGCCATGACTGCAGGAAGCAGTAGAGATATGCAAAAACACAACCAAAACTCGCTATAACAAACCCAGTTTTGAATAAAGCCCCTTTATAACAATCCCCACATCAACAACTGTCTGGCCCCATGGATGTTTGTTATGCTGTATATCAAATATTAATGAGGATCATGATACTAACTGTAGACAGCACGGCCCCACATAACTCACAGGTTGGGAGCCTCTGCTCCTGTAAATCTCCACCAATGCTTCTGGGCCTTCTGAACTCAATCCTACCTTCCAGCCCCACCCTCACTCCTCCTTCCCACTTGCACCGAGTCACGGTTAGGTCAATCCAGCTTCCGCTCTGGCCTCCCATTAACTGCCTTTTCAGTCCTGCTTGCCAGTGGTCTTTTGGCAGAGGGTGGTTGCCCACATTCCCCTCCTATGCAAAGCTATGTGGATGTGGGTTTTGATTTGGCAGCTGCTGACAGCCACACAAGAAAGAGCCAAACTGAAAGCAGAAGATGAGGAAGTAAGAATTAATGCCAACCACAGCACCACTGTCTCCCCACTCTTCACTTCAAGCTGTGCTCCACCCCAGGCAGGCAGGCAGTGATGAAATAAATGCTGCCACTTGCTACTGTGTAAGCAGAGTTTCTTCCTCCTCAGCGGTCCTGAAGGCAGATCTTGCATCTGAATGGACTAACCCAGAAACAAAAAGTAACAACAAGAGAGAGAAGGTGTTGTCAGATGTGATAGGAAAGATGTGGGAAAGTCCATCCTCTGGTTCCTGTAGGGTTGCCAGGTTTTGGAAACCTCAATGGAAGGACACCCCACATGCTACCACCCTGATTTGCATAAATATGTATACATTAACATTAATGAACACAAATAAACTGCTCACACAGGGCCACCACCCAGTATCCCTTCCTCCTTCCAACCTGACACATAGCTCCTTCCACCACGCCTACAGATGGGAAACACACACATGCGCTCTCTCTCTCTCTCACCCCCCCTCCCCCCCAGAGAATACAGGACATGGGGAGAGAGAATACAGGACATGGAAGGAGGAATTGCGCAGCTAGCTCAGGGCTCTTTCCCCGAGCCAAGGCTGAGCAACAAGCACTGGGCGAGCGGTGGGGAAGGGGATGAAACGGTATCTGCAGAATCCCAGCCATGGGTACATATTTAAGAAATCCACCTGGTTGGGGTTGCGCAGATAAAAAAAAGTGGCCATGTCCTGGAAAATCTGGACACTATGGTAACGCTAGCACTTCCTCCTCCTCCCCCCAGTGCTGGGACCACTCACTGGCTCACCTCCAAGCCCACGTGCTGCTGACATCGCTGTTCGCACCTGGAAGTCATGATCTCATGACTTCCGGGATAGAGGGGGAAGGCTAAAAGTGGCAGTGCTGGCAGCGTGTGGAAAATACAGGACAAAAATGTGTAAATAAAGGACAAGGGCCCTCCCACCTTCGGATAGAGGCGGGGGGGGGTTGCCACGGCAGCCCAGGCATCAGGTGCTCATGGAGAGGGCACCTGATTGGTCGGCACAGGGGCAGCACCTCCCCTTTTCTAGAAGCAGGAGGAGAGAAGCTGCAGCCCATGCACGTAGCTGAACAGGCACCATTCGTGCCTTAAAACCCTAGGAGTCAGAAGCAGAGCGACGCTGCTGGCTCAGAACAAAGGTTTGGGTGGCAGAAGAAAAGAGAGTCCGCGGCGGCAAAACGGAAGCGGGGAAAGAAATGCCCGGCACCAGCAGCAGAGGCCACGCTCCTGGCACCAGGACCAAGTGGGGGGAAGGTGAGCCTGGCACCCCCTCCTCCTCCCCCTTCGAGGCATGAGATGTGGAGCCGTCTACGGGCCTGTGAGGCCCTGGCGGCTATGCTCCGTGAGCAAGAAGGGCCCAGGGCGCATGTCCTCAACAAGAACCCCACACGGGGGGCCATGGGGGGAATGAAGTCTCACTTAGTGATGTAGCTGGGGAAGGGGTGCGCAATGCAAGCCAGTTTGGGGGGGCCAGTGACATGGGCGGGTAGGGTCATATCCCCCCTGGCCCGGTACAGAGAGGGGGCTTGGATAGAGGACTCCCCCTCCCCTCCATGGGCCTTCAGCCAGGTGGCCTCAGTGCGACGTGGCCCGGTAGAGGGGGATGTCACCCGGGAAGATCAGGGAGGCCCAGCCTCACGCAAATGGGGCGGGTACTCGGCAGTCCAAGAGTGGGGCCAGGGCACAGAGAGTGGTGCGGGGGCCCTGTGTCAGGAGGTTTGGGCCTGCCCAAGGCATGAAAGAAGGAGTGGCCGTCCTGTGACCGCACTGGGGGCCCCCCAAAGGGGGGACCGCCAGATGGCCAGGGGGAGTGTATATGTTCCAACAGGTGGCGACATGGGAGCAACGGCCAATTCCCCGGGCAGCACCAGCGGGGACAAGGGAAATGTAAAGGATCGTGCCATGTGGGAGCATATACAGGCATTGGAAAGGGAGCTCGAGCTGATGGTGGACTGCCAAGCAGGGATGGACCCGTGCGGCCCCCAGCAGGTGAGGATGGGCAACCCCCCGGATGTGGGTACGGGGAGGGGGGGGGGTTACTAGGAAGGAGGACTCATTGGTTGGCCAGGACCGACCGCTGGCTGCAGCAGCAGCTAGCAAGAGCTAGGGTACGGGGGGGGGGGGGCACCTGGAGACCGCAGTACCAAGATATCCAGCTAGAGGGCAGCAGCCAGTAGAGGAGCAAGCACAACAATTCCAAGTGGGAAACCAGCATCTGGCCCCACAGATGTGGTGGAACGGCGTGTGGGTGAAGGTTACACCGGTCCCCCACCCCACCCTTGGGGTATCAACATGCAGGGAGCGATTTCTTACCAGCAACATCAGGGAGGCAAGTGGGGGGCCATGATGTAAGAGGCCAGACCCATGAGCCCACAATGCTAGACCCCTCCTTGGGTAGCCGTCCCTTACCACCCCTGGGGGGGGGCGGTTATTCTGACTTATCTGCCCCCATAGGAGAGCACCTTGCCTATGCGAATAGGGAAAGGATATGGAGGGGCGAATATATAGACATCTTCGCCCCTCTGTACAGTGACTCGATAGCGGACCCGGCTGTGAAAGATGACAGTAAGGACAAGGAAAGGTTTCAAAGGCCAAAAGCTGATGAGGACCAGTTAGCCCAGTTCCTCAGCCTACTCAGTTTATCTGGGGGTGGCCCTGGAAGTCTTCCCGGAACGGGCCGTTATTATTAAAGTATGCTGATATAGTGAAGAGGGCGTATGGGGTGGGCCCCCCGGGAGCCTGGCTTCGATACGATGAGCCTTCAGGCACAGGGTGTCATTTACACCTGGGTTGCACTGGGATTGCCACACCCAGGACCTCTGGCTAGACTGCATGGTCGGTACGACCAATGCATCTATGACAGACAGCGGCCACGTGTTGATAAAGGGAGGTGTGGCCCCAGTGAATGATCCCAACAGGGTCGACAGTCAAAGGGGTTGGGGTGCCACATGTTGGGAATATAACAGGAACAAGCGGTGCTCTCATGGCACCTGTAAATTCTGGCATGCCTGTTCTGTTTGTGGTGGTTCCCACTCTGTTTCGGCATGTTACAGGGGAAAGGCAGCAGGTGGTAGAAGAAATCAGCCAGGAGCGGGACCAGGCCCCAGCAATCAAGGTGGTCAGCCAGGGGCCAGGAAGGGAAAAGGGCCCATTCCCAATTGATGTAAAGAGACTGAAGAAAGCCTTGACCCACCATCCGGACAGGGCGGAGGTTCAATACGTTGTTCATGGTTTTGAGTTTTGTTTTGTTAGCCCGGCAGGGGAGGTCAGACAGGGCCACGAACTGCCTAACTTGAAGTCAGTAAAAGGGATGGAGGATTTGGTGAGCTCAAAGATCAAGAAAGAAGTAGCTGAGGATGAATAGCTGGCCCATTTGCCAAGCCCCCCTTCGCAGACTTTGTGGTATCCCCCTTGGGGATAGTGCCAAAGAAGGCACCTGGAGAGTTTTGGCTTATCCACCACCTGTCTTACCCGAGGGGGCGCTTGGTAAACGATGCCATCCTTAAAGAACTCTCAACGGTCTGGTATGTGACCTTCAACCAGGCCGTTGACCGGGTTAGGGCATACGGAAAAGAGGCCCACTTGGCAAAATATGATGTGAAGTCGGCTTTTCGGCTCCTACCCATTCATCCCAGCAGCTTTCAACTATTGGGAATGAAATTTGAGGGTGCCTATTACTATGACAGGGCCATACCCATGAGTTACACCCTTTCCTGCTCAGCCTTTGAGCGTTTCAGCTTGGTGATAGAGTGGGTGTTCAGGCAATAAATGCAAGTCGCGGATGTTTCAAAATACCTAGAGGATTTTTTGTTAATCGCACTCCCTACCTCGGGCATATGCAAACAGCTTCTGAGCAACTTTCAAAGATTGGCTGAACATCTGGATCTACCGCTAGCCCCGGAAAAAAACAAAAGGACCGGCCACCAGGCTCACTTACTTAGGAATAGAAATAGACACGGAGCGCATGCTATCGAGTTTGCTGGGGGACAAGTTGGAGGCACTGAAAGCAAAGATAGCAACATGTAGGGTGGCCAAAAAGGTCACGATACGAGCTTTACAATCACTGGTGGGAAGCCTCAATTTTGCTTGCCGGGTTATCGCACCAGGGCGGGCATTTTTGTTTAGATTGTATACCCCGTTGTGTGGGAACCCCCCCACAGTATCACCAAGTCAGGATCACCCAGGAAATAAAGGAAGATTTGGGGATTTGGGAAGGTTTTCTCGCAAAGTATAATGGGGTGAATTTTTGGCGGGACAAAGTCAAGGTCGGGGCACAGCGGATTGTCCAGGGATCGTTGGCCCCCCGCACCCAGGCGGCATACAACTGGACTTTCAGGGAATTCCAGGAGTTTAGGCAGGAAAAGGGGTGGGGTCTGGGTTTCCCCATCCGGCCCGAGGCTCAGATGCTGCAATTCATGGTGTATTTGCATCGGAAGGGATTGACGGGTAGGACGCTGTCTGTAAAGGTCACGGCCCTGAATTTTATAAGCTGCATGAATGGCTACACATCACCAGACAAAGGGTTCCTTGCACGGCATATGCTAGAGAGTTGGGCCCGTGAATTGGAGCAGCAGATTGACAGGAGGGCTCCCATATCCATCCCCATACTGCAGGGATTGTGCTGCGCCCTGCCGGGAATTTGTTTTGACCAGTACGAAGTATTATTGTTTGGTATAATCTCGCATATAAATGAAATAGCAGCTCTGTATCCAAGCCAAAGTGGATTCTCATGAAGTCTTCATGGGAAGATTAGCTCACAGGCATTAGCTTGAAGCATGTCTTGATTCAAAGTAGAGAAACTCCAGAAGATGACAATCAGTCATGAAAAGTAGCTCCCATCTGCAGGATCTCCCAAAACCAGTTCTAAAGATGCATGCCTGGGGATCAACTCACAGATACCAGTTTTTAACAAGTGATAATTCAATCAAAATCAATTCTCTCTAAAGAATAGCAGTTACGTCATAGTAAAAAAACAAACCAAAACCCACTCCCTTCTACAAGCTCTCTTGATATGAATACCATAGTCCAATACAGTCCAACTGTTATGCTGTGAGTGAGATCGCTTATAAATCAAGGATACCAGGTATACAGACAAAACTCTATTTTATTTGGACTCAACACTCCAGAAAACCAGACTTAGCTGTTTACAAACTAAACATACACTTATCCTATACTATAGTCCCATAAAAGGTATCTTACGCAGCCAAGGCACCTTCAGAGTTGTGCTGGCTGGTTCAGAAGAAGTGGAGAGGAGGCCCAAGGCAGCCAGAGAGTTGAAGTTGCTAGCGAGCAGCGGAGTGGTGTTTTTTGTGTGTGCGGGTCAGAAAGGAATCAAAACCATGGAACTCACAGCATAAGTTTGTGGAACCTTGCCTATGGTCAAGGTCTCATCTGCTGAGCCAGTTTTTATATACCTTTCAGGGGCTGTTGTTCTCATGGGAAAGGAGATAGTAAGGCTCATCTGCACCACACACACACAGGAGGGCCTTGTCTCATCTGGGCGGAAGGCTCATTGCATTGTTACCTTGCGAGGAGTTCTTGTTCCTGCCCTGAGATCATCTTATCAGTACAAGTTAGTACCGGGCATCTATCAATCAGGCCAGTTTTCCGATGATACTGGCCCCGGTGCCCTCCTGCATCTGAAGCTCTTTTGTTTAGCATTTGATGGCTGTGTTTACTGTAACTTCTTTTGGCTTTGGGTGTCGGTTGTAGTGACAGTTTAATCCTTCCTTCTGTTTGGCTTAGTTCAGAGTTTATAATGTGCAGCCCCCTTTCCCTTGAGAGATGATTTTAAGTCCTTTCACCAGCTTATTTTCTCATGTTCTATAGTGTCCTTTCGGGCCTCGGACAGGCCTATGTCCTAACTATGACTACTGTTGTTAATATCTAAAAATTCCTATTCCTAACACAATAAGATGCCTGATTTTCCCAATCCATAAATAGCATAACCAAATAAAAGCAGTCAACAAACAAAACAATTCAAAAAGGCAACATATACAGCAATTCTTAAGTAAATCCTTTACTAATCTTCAAGACATTTTAAAACCTCCCATTGAGAAAGGGGCTTGTATCCCCAAAACGCATCTGGGCTTTTATTCTTCAGGCAACTGGCAAATGTGTATATTGTGATACTTCTTAATGTGTATGTGACATGCTTTTGCAATATTTTTGTATATAGTGGTTTGGGTTTTGCATAGTACCCATGTTCTATTATCTATGCTCATATGATTAAATATTTAAATATTTATTCTCCCTCCTTTTGTTTTGTGTGGAATAGTGGGTCCTTGAGGCAGGGAGGAGTTTTTACTGTGATTGAGGGATCGTTTCCTTTTGTTGATCTGATTCTGCATGCTAAGTGCCACCTGTCCTTCCATGTCCCATTGCGACCCCTGCGATCGGCTGAGAGCGCCTCCCTTTAGGTACCATCTATTAGTCTTGTTCACACAACAAGAGCTCACAGGGAGGCGTTCTCAGATACTGCCCCATTGTTATAGAACTCCCTCCACTCAGAGGTTCATTTGAGCCCAGGCCTAGATGTCTTCTGGAGGACATGTAAGGCCTTTCTGCTTGAAAAGTCATTTGGTGGGTAGGGATAGGGAATTGGGGAGATGATACTGGGGAGTTGGGTGGGCTTTTAGGGAGGTTTTGTATGGATTTTAATGTTCTTACAACTTGTGAGCTGCCCTGAGACTCCAGGAAAGGGCAGCATATCGATTTAAATAAATATTTCTGCAGAGGGTACTTCTTGTGTTTCCTTCTACTGGCTGTTTCATGGCAAGAGCATAGGAAAGGGGATTTGATGTATGAATCCAGCTTTGGGACAAGCAAGCCCAGGCTGGTTGAAGGAGCTCAAAGGTACTGCTCGCAGGCTGAGTGTTTCCATAGACTGGGAATATGTGGGTGGGGAGATGCCCAACCAGGGTGGGGAATTGTAAGATCGACCACTGGAAATCAGGAACTCCCTTTGCAGGGGAAAAGAAGAGATTCCCTACTAAACTGAGTCAATCAGCTACCCTTTCAGACGGTGCAAAGGCACTGAATAAAAGCATATTAGAGTCAAGCCATTCCTTAAGCCATCTAGGTTGAGACATTTCCCTGGAAGGACATCCCTACTAACTTAGATGATGTAATAATTATATGTTTAAATGACTGGCTCAGTATTACACAGATGTCCTCTGTTTCTTTGCTCACTTATACTGTGGAATTAATATTTTACACTTACACAGCACTTTTCATCTACACTAAGCAGTGTTGTAAATTCAGCATGAGCTCTGGTTTACAGAGCTCAACTGAGGTACAGTGAGTTTGGAGCCACTTCCTCAAATGGCCTCCTCATCAAATGGAGAAGACCTGAGTCTCTGGATGGAATCCCAGTCTCTGGCACATGTTTTATGGAACCTTGATGAAGTCACTCAAACACTCTGTGCCCCAGTTTTACTGCCAAGTATAAAAACAAGACAGTGACAATGGGTGCTTTTAGACAAATAACAGCTTCAGTTCTGCCCGTATGTTGCAGGGTGATGGTGTTTAGGGTAAGTCCCTGCAGGATTGGGTCCCCCAACAGTACCATTCTCTAGGGAATGGTCAGGTCCATGTCTTGAACCCCTGGCCTTGGGGGGAGGATATTCCTGCAGCGGCTTGTGCCACCTCGTGCCTTGGTGGCCTGTGCTTTCTTCCTCCTTGCTAGGTCTCCTCCTGCATCTCTGCCTGGTGTGCGCCCTGCCCTTGCTCACCTGTCTTCCATTCTGGTGCCTGTCCCCTGGCTTCCTGATTGGCCACCAGGGAGTATTTAAGACCTTCTGGTGGCCTCAGGAAGCTGGTGGAGCAACTGCCCTTCCTGGTGTTTGGGTCTTGTGCTTCTCTTGCTCTTATATAACGTAGACCTGTTTCTTCCCCCTGTGACTATGCCTGTTGTGTGTTATGTGCTGAGTCTTCATGTTCTGTTAACCCCTTTGTGTCTCTTGTGTGAGTAGTACTCCCCTTCCTTCTTGTTGCTTGTAATCCTTATTCCCTTTGTGTGTCAAGGCCTTTCTTGTCCAGTTCCCTTGTCCTCTTAGTCCTCCCCCATGGTGTGTATCCTGCTGTGTACCTTCCTTGCACCTGTCCCTTTTGCTTGGTTTCCCTCCGGTCCTGAGTCCCTCACGTTGTGCCTTGTTGCCCTAACCCTCTCTCACCTGTTTGCCCCTTGTTGCACTCTATAACCCCGCCACTGGTTACCCCCTCCCGCTCCCAGTCCCGTGACCACAACGATGAGCCGTAAGCTTTCTTAAGCTAGTTTGTCTGATTTTCATGCCGAACATTCAGTCTCCCTGCTATCGGAGAAGGCTGAGAGGTTTCAGTGTTTGATATGTGGGACATCCCCTACTCCCTCCAACCCTTTCCCCTCCTACCTGCCCTTCTCTTTCCTCCTTCTCCCGGCTCCTTGCCTCAGAGTCTGACAGGAATTAACTCCAACAGTCTTTATTTCATACAAGGCTCACATCCAGTCACAAGGCCAGCAATCCCTCAAAGTATTTCCCAGCCAGGCACAGTCCTCTGGCTGGCACTCACAGATTCAGGATCAGGACTACAACGCCGAATAGGTTCCAGCCTGGGATTCAGCACCATGAACAGCAGCTTTCAGGGAGCTCCTTTCACTTCAGAATCCAGACAGAGATGGACTCCTTGCTGGCTTGTGCTTCCCTTTATACTCCAAGAGTGGGCATGGCCAACCTCTCACTCTGTGCAGCTTTCAAGGACCCCTCACTCACTCTTTCAGTAGTCTTCTTAAAGGGATAGCAGCTCTTTCCTACTGCTCCCTGCTATGCCATGTCAGTCTGCTTCACCCCCAGGTCGGCAGAGCAGGCTGTGCAATGTTGAGTCAGGCTAGGCCTGCTCTGGGCCAGCCCCACCAGTGGTGCTCCAGAATGTTCCAGCACGTGGCCATGTTCTAGCAATGTTCCTGCAGAGCAGGCTGGCCAAACCCAGGGCACTGGCTGAAAGTGGAGCTGCTATCCATCTGATAGGTGGACCTGTGCTGCAGCTCCACTCCCAGAATTGCAGGCACCAGCCTAGAGCATCAGGCGATTGCCCGTAACTCTATGGTCAAGGGGGGCAGACTGTGGGCCAAGGACAGACCATGGGCCAGAGAACCCACCAGGTCCATCTAAAGTGGACCCTGGTGGGGCTGGAAGCAGGCGGATGTGGGGGTTCACTCCCAGAGCAACTCTGACAGCAGGCGGTCTCCCCGTTCGTCTAAAATCACCCATTAACTCCAGCCCCACAGCACTTGTGCAGCCTCATGGTTTGTGAACTACAGAAGTGAGAGATGAGAATAAATGTTGGATTTTATACCAGCCTCTTGAGACTTTCAATAGCTGCAGGCTTCGGAGGTCAAGCTTTTCTATCAGAACCCAAATTCAAGGAAACCTAGCGTTAGGACCTATACTATTACTACTAATCATTTCTATAGCGTCACTAATCATACACAAACACAGGCCCACTCCTTCTGGGGAAAAAGTGCCTTACCCAGCAAGTCATCCAGGAACAGTAAACAGCACTGGTCTGAGCAAATACATTCCTTGTGCATGGCCCACAGGTCTCCTGACTGGGTGGGCAAGACCCCTGCAAGGATTGGCTGAATTAAGGTATTTAACTTCCGGTTCTCATCCTTGAACCTTGCCAGTGCAGTACATTTCCTTCACCCCAGCCCTTACTGCAAGCCTGGAATTACTTCCTGGTTTGACTCTGGGACCTTACTTCTGGATTGGTCCCTTGTGTGGTTGCCAGGTTGGACTGCTTTCTGGAATTCACCTACTGCCTGTACTCCAACATCCTCTTGGCCTGCTTCTCTCTGGATTCTGGTGATATGGATACAGTGGTTATGGTCCTGGCACTACTTATTGTGGTTCCAATTCTGAACAGTCACCCATGATCTTGCCCTTATACCTAGCCTCTTAGGGTGCACCGATTGCTTTATTCTAGTGGAGCAAACTTTTTAGATCAAATTTTCCTTTCTGATTATCTAGGATACACAGACATAGGGTGCAATCAAACAAAACGATAGCCCACAATAGGCTCCATGAAGCGCATTCCCAGGTGCCTGTCCTTTAGGCATCTGTCACATGGCCTCCACATTAGAGTGGCCATTCATCCCCTTTAAAAAAAAAAAAAAAAAAGAACACTTATGAAAAATACATGTTGCAGGGCTGCACTGGTTCCATAAGAGTCTTCTTTTAAAGGGGAGGTATGGCCACCCTACTCCACATGGTCACTACAGAGCCACCACTCATGGCAGATGTGACAGCTTGGCAGTGTCAGGTGGGGAGTGTTGTCAGGATCAGGTCCCCAAATAGTAAATACAGTGAATGAATTAATTTTTATTTATGGCCAAAGCCAAGTAAACACAATTCTCACACAGGAGACACTAACAAACAAAACACAAATAAAAATGTTTCAGATTTACCTGAAACACAAATGAGGAACATTTCTTAGTTACACCACTTACAACCTTTGGTTTGCTTAAAAACACAATATTAAACCTAAATCAATTTAGTAAACAAAACATCCATAAATACAGTGGGAATTACCTCAATTAACAGTTAGTTTACTCCCAGTTCTCCACATTAGCTAGCTATGCCGGGTATACAACCCCTTCGGCCTCATTAGTTTATCTAACCCCACACCTTTTAGAGTCTTTACCCAATTCTCCAGACTCTTCAAACAGCTTCTTTTCAAGCAGGCATAGCTCTGGGCAGTCTCCCACTTGCCAACAGCTCTTCCTTTCTCCCGATCCAAGCCACCAGGCAACCCCTGCAGGGCCCTTTCTTCAACCAGTAACAGACTACCACAGCAGAGCTCTTTCCCCTTATGTACCCAGAAGCAGACTAAAAGGCTAGCTACATCTGCCCAGTTATATAGCCAGGTGGCCCCACCCAGCTACTTCTGTATCTGGTCAGCCCCTCTGGGCTGTTCTTAAAAGGCCAGCAGCCCACAGCGACTCTACCCTGTTACAGCAGAGACCTGAGACATTGTAGGCCCACTGTATGAGCCAATCAGTGCTAATGGATGCCTGTGTGTCTGCATCTCATCGATTAGGTTTGCCCACAGCTTTGCAGGCATCCTGGTCCACCAGCACATAGAGTCCCGCCTAGTGCACCTGCCCAGCTGAGAGGCAGTAGCGGTAACAATTCCCTCTTCGCAGCCACCCATTGGCGGCGAAGACCGAGTTGTCGCGCCCCAGCAGGGACGCAAATAGCACTGCCCTTACCGGGGGAGGTGCTCTCCGTGAGCACTGCCTCGTTCCATCCCCGTTTTTTTCTTCCTTGCAACCCCCGCGGCAGTGTGTGCGCCGTGGGGGTGAAAGTCAGCAAAGCCCGCATGGCGGGAAGATTTGGTTCCAGCAAGGGTTGCTAAGCGACCCTCACTGGGGAGAGCGCGAAGAACGCATGGTTGATTGGTGCACCGCCTGAAAGGGGCGGTGCACAGAACGAACTCCCCCGCTCGCCTCTTCAGTCAGGAGGCAGCGGGAAGCCGAGCAGCACGCTTGGAGAGGAGCAGCAGCTGTGGGGGAATCCTGACGGGGCAGAGGCTCCTGGGGCGTGACAGGCTAGGAGGGTCCTTGTAAGGCAAGTAATTGAGCTGGGATTAGGAAGCATACCCAGACTCAGAGGAACTATAGTGGCCCCGGAGCCCACCCAGAGGCCTTAAGAACCTTCAAACACCCCCCACGCCCCCGGCTGTCACAATCACCGGTGCGTGGGGTGGCATCTGGACAGAATGGGGGCCAGGAAAAGGAAAAATAAGTCTGGGGGGGGTGGGGACAGAAAGCGGTGGAACCACTGAACAGTACAGCCGCTGGGGTAGAGGTGGCCTTTGAGGGCATCATGCCTGGGAATGGGGGAGGAGCGCAGGGCCCTGCGGCCCAGGACAACGGGGGTTTGCAGCCTCCTGATGGAAGGGATAGGGAGCAGCAAGGGGTGGGGGAGGAACTCCCCCCACCCGCAGAGCCCTCCCTGCACGAGCGCCTAGAAGGGTGTGAAGCGCTGCTTCGCAGTATGGGGGAGGTTGGGAACCCCCC
>QEPC01005805.1:5249894-5267289 GCA_003113815.1 Sphenodon punctatus
GCAGGGGTCCAGCACCTGAGTTAGGTAGGTTAGAAGATTAATTGGGCATCTCCTTAAGAGATGAGGGAGTGATACCAGCCGCAAATGCCGGGTATGGCTAGCGGCGGAGTCAACCCCTTGGGAGAAGTGCCGCGAGGGCTGTAGGGACACGTACTGTTCCCGGCTTAATGGCACTATCCTCCTTCCTACGGCCTATATGGGCCATGGTCCCCCTCCCCACGACTGCGGTTTCGGGAGGGGGAGACGTTCAGAACAGTTAAAGAGGGATTGGTACCCGATGGGATAGCGGGCCAATCCCCGTGTTGTGTTCATGTGTTTAATATGGGTGCTGGACCCAATTCACCTGAGCGAATTGCCCCCCACCATTACAATTCGGATAAACAATCTGTTGTAAATAAAGAGTGTGGCCATTTTGAATTCCAACTATACTGTGTCATGTCTCATTTTGGGAACAAGGGTGCGTCGACAATCTCTCTCTCTGTGGCTGCCTCTCAGGTGAGAGGGAGGGAGATCGCTAGCGCCACTGGTGGAAGCTGCCAAAATCATATGAAATACAGGCAGGGGGCTGCCCGTTTATTAGGCTGGATGCATTCAATATGATTGGGGTCTGTGTGGGGCTGCACGGACTGAACACAGACACCAGTGAGCTATCGTCTCATTTGATTCTTATGTGCTTATGATTCCACCCATAGCTGCCACCTCTACCAGATTAAGGATGCCCCTGCTGCCCTACTGGTTCCAAAGCCAGGTCTACTACTTGGCTCTGATCTTCTGAAGGGTCTTGGTGATTGGGGGCCATTTTATGTGCTGTCAAGGAGTGGGGATGCCTCTACCACTTTTTCATTTCTGAATATTGACACATATGCATGTGCAGGCAAGCTCTTGCACCTCAGTTGCTGTTTCTGATGCCATAATGCCCTTTGCTCAGAGCAATGGACATGGGAAGATTTCCAAAATGGTAGTAGTTTGTCCAATTCTGGAACAAGAATTGCAGTTGGTGGAATTCCTGTTACAGAAATTGGTAGGGCTGCTGCCATTTTGGAGGTTTCTCCTAATAGTTCAGAAATTCCCCCCAAAATGGGTTGAGACCCCAAGTAGGTTTGTTCCATGCAGATATAGGATTGAAATTCTGATAAATAGATACATTTTTCATGTCTTTGTCTCTATCTGGAGTCATGGGGTTATATTTTAGTTCATGTTCTGGCAAACAGAAACAGAAGTGATAGGGTGCTAAACTAAAATTATTCAAGAGTAGGAAGAATAGTATGTACTCCTGAAAAATCAGGAGTATACAGTCCCCTTCAGTTTGTATTGTGTAACTAATCATGTGAACCCTTATCAGTGTGAGGGTAGTGATCTTGGTTCAGTGATCATTAGGGATGGGACATCTGGCAAAAACCTGGCTACCGGTTAGCAAAAAAACAGTTTACCGGATTAAAACCGGTTTACCAGTGCCGGGTCTATTCCATTGATTTCAATGGGGAACTGTCAGTGTCCCCATTGAAATCAATGGGGGGGGGGGAAAACAATCCCTCCCCCTGCCAGGCTGTGCAGGTGGAAGAGGGGACACACACACCCCCACCCTGGATTTTTTTTTAAAAAATTTTTTCCCCCGAAGTCCCTGGCTCCGGGCCGCCGCCTGCAACCCGCAGCCCGCACCAGCAGGTAGGTACTAGGGTGATCCCTGGGGTGGGGAGTGGTTTCACACACACACCACCCCAGGGATCACCCTACCCCCCCACCCAGGGATCGCCTACCTTTGGCGCTTCGGGTGGCGGCGGTGGCGGCAGCACAGCGCTCCGGGCGGCTTCAGCGCAGGCTGTGGCTGCCGGCTTCAGCGCTTACTAGACCTTCTGGGGAACTTCCGGGTTCCCGGAGCACCGCCACCCGGAGCGCCAAAGGTAGGCGATCCCTGGGTGGGGGGTAGGGTGATCCCTGGGGTGGGGTGTGTGTGAAACCACTCCCCACCCCAGGGATCACCCTAGTACCTACCTGCTGGTGCGGGCTCTGGGTCGCCAGCGGCGGCCCGAAGCCAGGGACTTTAGGGGAAATTTTTTCTTTTTTAAATCCAGGCTGGGCAGGGTGGGTAGGGGGTGTCCCCTCTTCCACCCACGCAACCTGGACGGGGGAGGGAAAAGTGGTTGGGGTTTTTTTTCTTCTTTTTTTACATTGCGGCCATTCATTTCAATGGCCACAATGTAAAACAATCCGGCCCGGGGAACCGGTACCGGTACCCCCAATATCCGGATTAATCCGATACTGCCGGTACAGCAAAATACCGGCAGTATTGGATACCGGATAATCCGGACTTCCCACCCCTATTGATCATTATGTTTCAACTAGGGGAGAAATTGATGCAGTAATGCTACAGTTTACACTGTCTGTAAACTGAGGGGTGGGGAGGGAGATGGTTAGTGTTCCTGAACTCTATTGATGGGGAATGGTTACTTTGATTTAAATTTAAGTAGCTACTTGGGTTTACCTACTTGGCCAAATTATCTACTCCACTTCAGTACCATTCACACTGCATCTGCAAACAGAAGTAGTTACTTCTTAAATTCCCCTAATGGTCATAACAAAAAATGAGAGTTTTCAAACAAGATGCTAGCCTGCATGGCCACCCAGGAGTCACAAATCCGATCTCCCATCTGAAGGTGGAGTAGCCAGATGCATGCTCCTGAGAGTCATGGAGCACTGACTCATGGCCACTTACAGAACACTGTCGGGAAATCCAAAGTACTCCGTATGGGGCAAGCCAAATGGATGCGTGGCAATAGCCACAGAGCCCCTGCCCATATGATTGGTGGCACCCAGCCATGACAGCAGACAGGTCCGCTGCTCATAGGTGCTGTGGATGGGGAAGTGGCCTTTGCAAGTCACAAGCCCTGGTCGGGAGTGCTGGCGAGCCTGGGTTCTCCATTGCTCACACCTGGGACATGTCACTTGCAAAGGCCAGCCTGGTACACTTCCCCTCCACCCCTCTCCCTGCCAAGGTCCATAGTAGTGGGAGTGTGTGGAGGCAGCCTCCGTGGCTGCAGTAGCTGTGCTGGGAGCTGCTCATTTGAACTGATCCCCACACACTCCACCTGTGTGGGTGCTCTGCAGCAGAGTCATGCTGTGGCCACAGACACCCCCCCCCCCCAATCAATTTGCTTGTTTTAAAACACCCAATGTAACCCTTTCTCTTTTTACTTTGAATTAAAGTGTTTACACTACAGTTACTTTGTAGTAAAGCAAAGGGGAGTATGCATTCATTCTTCAGGAGTACATAAGTCCCTTCCTACACCCAAATAACTTCATGAGGGCACAAACAGAACTCAATCCAGCTGCCATTAAAATGAGTGGAAAAAACTCATGGATTTTAGTGGGAGCTGGATGATGCCCTTAATGGTCTTACCAAACAACTCTTAGGAAGCTTGGTATTAATGTCACTGATTGGAGGAGAAAAGGACCAACTTAGGCCATACACTGCTGTTCGCTGAGGAGAAACTTGTTCACTTTAGCCACTATTGCTGTCCCGTCTCCCCCCCTTTGTCTTTTAGATTGTAAGCCACAGGCAGGGACCACGTCTAGTTCTATGTTCTATACAGCACCAGGCCACACGACTGGCGCTATATAAATGTTTATAATAATAATAAATAAATAATAATAGCCTCATTTTGAAAGAAGCCACAGAATTTGTTTTCATTATTTTTAAAGTATTTTTCTCCATCCAGTTGAAGAATGGCTGCTCAATAGTCATCCACTACAAGAATATTTCACACTTGAGGATCTCCAAGCACATTGCAAGGGATAGTAAAACTAAGGAAGATTTAAGCAGTTGTATTACCTGTAGTTATTTTTCCTGGTTCAACAGGAGTATTCGGAAGAACTGGTGAGAGCACAATGCACCTCTGGATTAATCCTTACCCATGTCGTAACTCCTACTCCCATTTCTAACTGAAAACCTTACTGGACCAGTGTGTAGCTCCAGCTGTTCCTTTCTGTGGGTTATTCAGTCCTTAGCCTTGCCGTCTATTAAGGCCTGTTTGGCAGCCCCAACTCTGAGTCTTCTGAGCTGCAGGATATATTGCACACTTTGTAATACAGGAAATTCAAACTCTATCCTCCTCATATATGTCTGTATTTGGGGTTGGAAAATGTCAGTAACAGGGAGAAGAGAAGGCAATGTACCTGACAGAACTCATTGTCAGTCATGAATTCTGCCCCCCAGCCCCACCCCAGGCTGCTGCTTCTGAGGAGAGGTCAGTAGGGCACACACATTCCTGCACTGAAGCAAGGAGGAGAGTTCTGGAAAGTCTGTGGTCAGGAACTGAAGCTCTTGGAAACCACAGCATTTCTGCAAATGCTATTTCCTCATTTGCAGTAAACACCCACTCTGCCAGCCCACTGTTGTGGCATGACAAGTTGGCATGACCTGCCATTTACCCCACCCCAACCTCAGTACAGAGCCCTATGTAGGAGGGACCTGTTTGCAGGAGTGAGGTTTGTGGTTATTCAGTGTTTACTTTTAACATTTTTGTATTGCTGCTAAGTGACCTTTAGAAAAGGAACATGCACATCCCAAGTGCCTTTTTTCCTGTTGCCTGTGATGAGGCTTCTTCAAATGACAGAGCTTTTGACTTGAGGGTGGCAGCAGCCAAAGGCAGATGAACTGTAGAAAAACAAAGCCATCCCACTTGGCTCACTGACCAAGTCAGACCAGTCTCAATCCAGTATCTTTGCAATTAAACTTTAATGTACCATAGCCCAGGCAATTGCCAGAAGGAACATTCATGCCTATGCTGGCAGCTTGAAGCTTTACAGCACAGTGGAAGGGCTTACTTCCCATTTTATTTAACTCTCACCTTCAACCCTCTCAAAACTCACTTCCCATCTTGGGTCATTAATGGGTCTTCTGTGCAGTTTTATAAAGGATACTTTTCTGAGGCAACTCCCCAGTTTGGACCCTTTTGACTGAGTTCATAGCAAGGGAGGCCCTGATCCTCTTTTCACTGCCACCTTTTAGGATGGAACACAGTTTCACCCCTCCAGGTCAATCTGTCTGCAGTTCCCTCGAACACAAAGGGCATTATCACTCAGACGTGGGGGTCACAACCCTGGAGCAAGTCTGAGGATGCACCCCCATGTCTGCCCATTTGCAGCTGTGCCTAGGTCCATTTTAAATGGACTCAGTGGCTGCCATCGTCCACCTAAGTGGCACCCCCCCCACACACCATAGTGTTGAGGGCAGATAGTCCCTCATGCTATGGCATTGCTGGGGCAACTCCTGGCCAAAGGTAGGACTGCAGACAGACGGCAGCCCCACCTCCGACTGCTTGGGGTGGGGCTATCCGCTCTGCTGGCGGGGCTCCAGGATGCTTCGGAGCAGCCCCAAAACAAAGACAGTCTGCCCTGCCTCTTCTCCGCCTACACATCTGGCAGGCTGCCTTTAAATGGACAGCCTACCCAAGGGTGAGGCAGGGCAGAGACAGGACAGGTATCCATGTGAAAATACCCAAAGACTCAAGTAGTCTTTGACAGAGTTCTAAATATTACACAGTCACATGCAGAGTACATGTAGTTCTGAGAGTTAAACTAGATAGGGACATCTGTGATTAATGAGTGAAATAAGTGGAAACCCCAGGGTTAGATGGTTGTGGAACAGAAACTCTTTGGCCATAGTAGTAAGGGGGCTACTAGTAATCAAACTGATCATTATCAGTTTGACAGGTCATGTGGGGTCCTACGTCAACAGAAGTCCCACCCTCGCTGCCTGTTCCCTGACCCGGATGTCCTGGCTTGGGCCAGAAGTGACGTGGGTAGGTGGAAGTGATGCAGAAGGGGGTAATGCTTCCGGGTCAGGGGGCGGGAACAAAAGGTTCCAGCCTCCCTGAACCCACAAGGTCCTTTCAAGAGGGCCATGTAATGCCTCTATGAACTCAGGAGAGTGAGATAGACCAGTAGGCTTGGGTTTTGTAAGGATCGGAGCTACTTTATGGTGTGGGGTTCGGGGTATGGTGAATTGTAGCTAGTGGGTCATGCAAGGCCTCTACAAAAGTGTAGGCTTTGTCATCCTAGCCCACTCCGTTTTGGAGAAAACTGGCCCAATAGCATGGGGTTTCTGGGCTAGGATAAGTCTCAGAAAGAGGGTCATGTGAGGGTTCAAATGACTCAGGAGTGTGAGATGAACCAATCGGTGACAGTTTCATCATTCTAACCCACCCCGTTGCTGAGATCTAACCTGGGGGGGTGAAAGGGGGTGTACGCAGTCAAAATTGGTCGGGGCGGGGGTCATGTGAGGTCTCCCACTGTTCACCACACGACCCGTGACCAATCTGAAAGATTTGTGGAGCTGTATACCCACTCCTAGGGGTATGAAAGAGGGGGACCGCCCTTTTCTGACACAGAGAGCCATTTTCTGATACAGAGAGCAGGGAGCCGATTGTACCACTTACACGGAAAAACTGAAATGGCTTTCCATGCTGATACTACGCCTGTGAGGCCTATGGAGTTGACTAACCCACCAGAGGTAGTGAGACGGTTATACAGAAAATGCTACATTTCTAGTTCAGAGGACGAGGATGCTGAGAGCGAACCTGTGGCCAAGGTTCTTTTTAGCACTCCTGTTTATGATGAAGAAGCCTGAATGCGACTACCCAGCCCTGCAGAGTCTTTGGTTTTTCCAGAGGTGATAGAAGAAGGGATACCCCCACTCAGCACAACCACCCCAGCTCAAAATTCACAGGTAAGAAAGATTTTTCAGGGTGATTAAAAGGGCTTTTTGTGTCTAGAGGTGTAATGGGATTGACTGTCACAAAACAATGCCTTGTAAAAAGACTGCTAAATCATAGTTTGTTTGGTTTTTAATTTCTTTTATGAAATGTTTGAAACCCCTCCAGAGTCTGATGATGAAATCGAAGTAGAAGGCCCTACGTGCCATTGCCCTGAGAGGAAGGATGGGGACACAATCACATATTACACTACAGAGACAATTGGGTCTGGAACTGAATGAGACAGACCGTGTTCTGCCAATGAAACAAAAATCAACCATGAGATCTATAGGGAGAGCGTGTATCTATGGAATTCTAAAACATTGTTTTAGAGAAAAACTATTTTCTGATTGTGAGGGGTGTGGTTTTAACACTGCGAGCCAAATAGCCCATGATTGTCTGACGTGGACTTTTGAGGACAGGAACAGAACCTGAAATACATATGTGATAACCTATGCTTACAATCTATCTTTCACATTCAAATGATGCTAGCCTATTCTTTAAACTGTCTCTGTAGGACACAGCAACACAACACAGTATAAAGAAGCAGTATGTAGCAAAACAGTAAACAAGAAAACTGCTTCTATTAGACAACAAATGTTCAAAACAACAGAAGTGTTTTTAATACTAATTAACAAGTGATTAAATGCAAGTCTACCACATTGGCCAATAAATCAGCAAATAAGTAAATACAATCCAATCTAAATAGCCAAACAAGAGAAGCATAAAGGTCCAAATCTTAGAGAAATTACAGGTCCACCAAAATGATCAATGGATGAACCAACAGATAGCTTAAGAAACAATCCAATTAGATTAACCAAACAAAAAAAGCAAAATAGTCCAAAATGTTGGAGAAGTTCTATGCCCAACGTTTCACTGAAGATTAGCTTCCTCAGGGTTCTTTTCACTTCCAACCTCTTTTTGTTTAAAGGACAACTGCTTTTTATCAGAATCTAAAAAGATATAATTTAAACAGGTGCTGAAATGTTTTAACAGCTATCTCTTTACACATACTGAGGAACAGTCCTTTGCTTTTACTTTATCATAAACATTCATATCTGCATTATACATTACATACGTTATACATTCCCAATAGGGTTACATTTAGAAAAATGCTCAACAAGTGGAGGATGCCACTCCCCATGCTACTAACAGTTTTAAAGCCAACCCTTAGAAAGATGCTTTTCTTTTGCGTTACCAAACGCATTCCTATCTAAGCCACTACCAGTGTTGAAGCCTTTCAACAGCCCTTAAAAAAGTAAATGCCTTACTAGTTCCTTTATCCTTGGCAAATCAAACTCCTTGTTTGGGTAGATATTTCTTTCTTCCCCCAAGGTTTATTTCTCTACTGCAACTCAGAGAAAAGCAAGGAAAAATATATATTAATATTCAATTTTCTTTCCTTTACTTTTAAATCCTTCAACTCAAAGCACAACTCATTACATACCTTAGCTCACTGTCTCATAGTCCTTCTAAACCCTGTGAGATCCATCTGAACTCTTCTACAGAAGCTTTTTCCTTCTACTAACAGACAGACTAAAGTTACAAACTGCTATTAGGGTCAAAGAATGCTGCTTCCTTTTAAAGAGTGATTGGTCCAATCACAAGCTACACCTCCATAGAATAACATACTCAACAGTTAGGGAGGATTGCCTGTGTTAGTCCTTGAATTTTCCAATTATATTCCCTTTCTCTTCTTTCTTTTCTCTTATTTCAGAACCATCTTCTTTCATACAGCATTTTTTCTTACTACTTAGCAGGAAGCTGAAAAAACCTTCCCTAGTGATAATCCTTTAATTTTCAATTTCTCCTTTCTTTTCTCTGCAACATTTCTGTTCTTATTTATACTGCCACTTCTTTAATCCAGCATTTATTTTACCATAACTATTTAAAAGAAGGCTATAAAGGCTGGAAAAACCTACCCTAGTAATAACCCTTTGATTTTCCAATTGTGCTCCCTTTTTTTTTCTTTATCGCTACAGCATTTCTATTAATTTATAATCCCACTTCTTTAATCCAGCATTTATTTTGCCATAACCACTTAACTGGAGGCTGAAAGGGCCTTTTACTAGGATGTTTTTCCTTATTTTTTTCTCTCTGTGGCTTATTTCACCCTAACAGTGTAACAAAAGACTAAAAGACTTCTTACTAGGGTACTAGGCTGCTCCCTTCACCTTTTTTTCCTTTTACACAATTTCTATTATTTCTTATAGAGCTGTTTCTTCATTTGTTTCTTCACTCCAACTTCATAAAAGGCTAAAGAAACCCCCTAGAGGTTTACTGGGCTCCTCCAACTGTGAACATAGTTCCAACATAATTAAAAATATTCAGCATCTCAAACTAAATTCTTTTGTACAAATGCTACAAATGTATAACTTCCAACAACATTTACATAATTCCCTTTTTTTCTCACAAGATTGTGTCAAGTAACTCATTTAGTCCACGAGGATTTATAGTGTCTAAAGTGATTATCCAAAAGCTCTCACACTCTGCCAAAATCTCTGGATTGACTGGAAGGCTCACCTTCTCAATACCCTAAAAAGAAAAATTATTTTGGTCTTTATGCGCACGATTAAAATGTTCCACCAAGGGTGCCGTTGGGGACCGATTCTTTAATTTGCTGCGATGTTCTGTCATTCTTATTCTAAGGCTTCAACACTGGTAGTGGCTTAGATAGGAATGCATTTGGTAATGCAAAAGAAAAGCATCTTTCTAAGGGTTGGCTTTAAAACTGTTAGTAGCATGGGGAGTGGCATCCTCCACTTGTTGAGCATTTTTCTAAATGTAACCCTATTGGGAATGTATAACGTATGTAATGTATAATGCAGATATGAATGTTTATGATAAAGTAAAAGCAAAGGACTGTTCCTCAGTATGTGTAAAGAGATAGCTGTTAAAACATTTCAGCACCTGTTTAAATTATATCTTTTTAGATTCCGATAAAAAGCAGTTGTCCTTTAAACAAAAAGAGGTTGGAAGTGAAAAGAACCCTTAGGAAGCTAATCTTCAGTGAAACGTTGGGCATAGAACTTCTCCAACATTTTGGACTATTTTGCTTTTTTTGTTTTGTTAATCTAATTGGATTGTTTCTTAAGCTATCTGTTGGTTCATCCATTGATCATTTTGGTGGACCTGTAATTTCTCTAAGATTTGGACCTTTATGCTTCTCTTGCTTGGCTATTTAGATTGGATTGTATTTACTTATTTGCTGATTTATTGGCCAATTTGGTAGACTTGCATTTAATCACTTGTTAATTACTATTAAAAACACTTCTGTTGTTTTGAACATTTGTTGTCTAATAGAAGCAGTTTTCTTGTTTACTATTTTGTATGGCACAGGACACTTTTAACCTGACTCTATTGCTGTTTTGTAAAGCTGATTCCTCCCAGGATCCAGAAACCGTGTTGGATGGACTCATGAAGCAGGGGGATAAACACATATTAGAATTTGTGCAGACCATAATTAAAAAACATCATTATAAATCTTTTTTTTAAAAACTGCCATTTGTAATCCTAAAGTTACAAGAATCTGTAAATAAAGCTAAAAGTTGTTTAACTCTTTGCTTTATTACGGATGTGTAAAATGCTATGGAACAGAGGGCATGAACCCTTTGACAGGTTCCATTTATGCCTCCTCTTGCTTACCAAACCCAACGTAAGGCAGACTTTCTCAGGGGTAAAGGTTTTGTAGTCAGATCCATCTGGGAGCATGAGTGGAAGGAGATGCTGGAAAAAGATAGGGAACTTCAGCAGTTTCTGAAAGACAGAGGCCTGCCACAATGCCTGCAGCCTAGGGAAGTGCTCTTAGGGGGAAGGATTAATGCTATATCTCTTTATTATCATGCAAAGCCGAGGAAGAGGTGCAATATTATGATTTTACTAGCCTGTACCCCTATGTGAATAAGACCAAAGAATACCCCATTGGACATCCCACCATCATTTGTAAAAATATTTGCTCCGCTCTCCGACTCCTTTGGCCTGGCCAAAGTCAAAGTGTACCCTCCTCGTTGACTCTTCTTCCTGGTGTTACCTGTGTGGTTAGGTAGGAAACTCATGTTCCCGTTGTGCACTTTGTGCGCTGAGACCATGTAGCAGGCCCCCTGTTCTCACGGAGAGGAGGATAGAGCCCTGGAGGGGACATGGTGAACCATCTAGCTGGCTGTTGCTCTGGAGAAGGGGTATAGGCTGGCTAAAATCTTCAAAGACTGGCACTTTGAAAACAAGTCTGATAAGCTGTTTGTTGAGTACATAAACATGCATCTCTGACATAAACAGGAGGCCTCGGGGTATCCCAACTGGTGCACCACTGAGGAGCAAAGGTTAAGTACATTGAGGAGTACTATAAGAAAGAAGGGGGTACGTTTACATCCCGAACATATTAAGGTGAACCCTGCAAAACGTAGTACCGCTAAGCTTTATCTTAATTCTTTCTGGGGAAAGTTTGCACAAAGGCCCAATCTTGGTAACGTGAGCATCGTTAGAGAGCCTGAAGATCTTTTTCAGCTTGTGTTTTCACCCCACTATGTTATTTCCTCCGGTGCATTCTTGGGAGAGGAAGCGGCCTGTGTGTGTTGGAAGCAGGCTAAAGAGCGCTGCGTGATTTCAGGCACCACAAATGTTTTTATAGCAGCCTTCACAACAGCCTGTGCATGGTTAGAGTTGTACAAATTGCTAGAAGGCTTGCAGGAATGCTGTCTTTACCACGATACAGATTCTGTCATATTCGTGAGCCACAAGGGTGAATGGGAACACCCTCTGGGTGACTATTTAGGAGATCTAACGAGCCAACTTCCCCCAAATCAGCACATTGTAGAATATGCTTCAGGGGGGCCTAAAACGTATGGGTACAAAGTTAGTAATGGTGAAGTCTGCATGAAGGTGAAAGGGATTACACTGAACAGTGCCAATTGTGAAAAGGTCAGTTTTGAGAGCTTGAAAGATCTGGTTTGGGACTATAATCCAGGACAGGGAGAAGCTAAAAAGATAACGATTCAGCAGCCCTCTATAGTAAGAGACAAGAAGCAGTTTCAAATAGAGACAAGGACTCTTAGGAAAACACCATAGAGTTGTTTACGATAAGAGGGTGCTCAGAGAAGGCTACTGTAGTGTGCCCTATGGTTATTAAGCATATTGTGATTTTATTTTAATTTTATTTTGAAATAATGTCTTCTGTATTTGTGCTTTTCAATAAACGGTTTTTTTCTTTAAAAAAAAGAATTACTCTGTCCTGTCTTACTTTTTAAGCCCTCATAAAGACAAAACAAAAAAGAACAACAGAGATGGGGCAATCCTATTGTCCCATGTTGAGTTTCAATGGGAGTCCTGGTAGGTCCCTTGATAAGAACACACCCAATGCAAAATCTGTCTGGTTTCTCTCTGTTTTGAGAAAAACTCAGAAGTCCACGTCAGACAATCATGGGCTATTTGGCCTGGAGTGTTAAAAACACACCCCTCACAATCAGAAAATAGTTTTTCTCTAAAACAATGTTTTAGAATTCCATAGACACACGTTCTCACTATAAATTTCATGGTTGATTTTTTTTTCATTGGCAGAACACGGTCTGTCTCATTCAGTTCCAGACCCAATTGTCTCTGCAGTGTAATATGAGATTGTGTCCCCATCTTTCCTCTCAGGGCAATGGCACGTAGGGCCTTCTACTTCATTTTCAGCATCAGACTCTGGAGGAGTTTCAAACTTTTCCTAAAAGAAATTAAAAAACAAACAAACTATGATTTAGCAGTATTTTTACAAGGCATTGTTTTGTGACAGTCCATCCCATTACACCTCTAGACACACAGAGCCCTTTTAATCACCCTGAAAAATCTTTCTTACCTGCAAATTTTGAGCTGGGGTGTCTGTGCTGAGTGGGGGATAGCCCTTCTTCTATCACCTCTGGAAAAACCAAAGACTCTGCAGGGCTGGGTAGTTGCATTCAGGCTTCTTCATCATAAACAGGAGTGCTAAAAAGAACCGTGGCCACAGGTTCACTCTCAGCATCCTTGTCCTCTGAACTTGAAATGTAGCGTTTTCTGTATAACCGTCTGACTACCTCTGGTGGGTTAGTCAACTCCATAGGCCTCACAGGCGTAGTATCAGCATGGAAAGCCATTTCACTTTTTCCGTGTAAGTGGTAGCAATCGGCTCCCTGCTCTCTGTATCAGAAAATTGCTCTCTGTGTCAAAAAATGCTGGCCCCCCTCTTTCATTCCCTTAGGAGCGGGTATACAGCTCCACAAACCTTTCAATTGGTTGCCAGTGGTGTGGTGAGTGGTTTGAGACTCACATGACCCCCCTTCAACCAATTTGGACTGCGTACACCCCCTTTCACTCCCCTAGGTCAGATCTCAGCAACGGGGTGGGTTAGAATGATGAAACCTTCACCGATTGGTTCATCTCACACTCCTGAGTCATTTGAACCCTCACATGACCCTCTTTCTGAGACTTATCCTAGCCCGGAAACCCCACACCATTGGGCCAGTTTTCTCCAAAATAGAGTGGGCTAGGATGACGAAGCCTACACTGAATGGTTCAGCTCAGTCAGCTGTGTTCGTAGAGGTCTTACATGACCCACTAGCTGCAAATCACCATACCCCAAACCCCACACCATAAAGTAGCTCTGATCCTCACAAATCCCATGCCTACTGGTTCATCTCACTCTCCTGAGTCCAGGAGCAGAGCCCCCAAATTGAAGCATAAGGACCTCCCTGACCCGGAAGCATTACCCCCTTCTGCATCACTTCCACCTACCCACGTCACTTCCGGCCCAAGGCGGGACTTCCGGGCCAGGTAACAGACGGTGAGGGCGGGACTTCCGTTGACGTAGGACCCCACGTGACCTGTCAAACTGATAATGATCAGTTTGAAGACTAGTAGCCCCCTTACTACTGGCTGTGTTCCAATGAACAGTGAAAAACAAAAGTAAGTGCTTTGATTTAATTAAATAACAGTAACTACTCCACTTTGCTAGCATTCGCACTGCACCTGCAAACAGAAGTAGTTACTTTGCAATCTCATGCTAATGGTCATGGCAAACAATGTAACTCTTCCCTTTTTATTTTGAAGTAAATTGTTGATACTACAGTTACTTCAAAGTAAATGGTGATGGGGGAGTATGTACTCCTCATTTTTTTCAGGATGACATACTTCTCTTTCCTCTGAATAACTCTGGTTTAGGGTGCCTGATGTGTGAATGATTCCAGAATAGTGACATAAGGCTTAACTACTACCAAGTATCTGTTAGTTGGAATGTGGCCTTTGACTCCCTCCAGGGAGAATTGAGGTAGTGTTCCTAGCAGCAGCTGCTCTAGCTTGGTTGCATTGCTTTGTGGTGCTTCCTATTGGTAAATGGAGATACTGATTGTCTTCCGTATCTGCTGGCACATACAAAGTGCCTATCACTAAGGAGTTTCACAAAGTGCCTACAGCTGCGTAACCTGGAGTTTCCTCCTGTTCTGTACTGCCAGAAGGTGACATTTTCTGTGCAATGGCAGGTACGTGAAAGGGGAAGAGAATGAGAACACCTGTGCTTATCCAGCAGTGGATCACTCTAATCCTATCCTGCTTCCTCTCATTTCCCACCATCCCTAAAACCTCAAACTACAGCAAACAGATTATTTGAAGGTGGCAGCATTTATTATTTCAGCAATATAATGTTTCAAAGGTCCCCCTCATTTTAGCCCTGCTTTATTGTTTTGGACTCAGTGGAATTCTCCAGCCTAGGGTTTATGATAACAGCCCACATTCCAGTCTAGTGTCTTCAGCACAAAGCTGTCCCTTCCCCCAGGACAGCCACTCTGTTTTAAATAATGGAACAGGAAGTTCCATGTTCACTGAGACTACAGAGCAGTCTACAAGTGCACAGAGTGATGGGGTGTATGCCTTACATAGCAAAAGGAAAAGAAACTCATGGTCTGATACAGCATTAATACATCTTGCTCTTCTAATGGATCACATCGATAAAGTGGGCTTTCCTTTACAGCCCACGTGGAGCTCTCCTCTCCACATCAATGTCCAACCTCCTATCAATCTTCCAGGGTCCAATTCTGACTCCCTGTGGTCCCCATGGACTTTTCTTCTGTGCAAATGCAAATTCCATCTCTCCACAGAGAGGATCCTCATTATTATTTATTTATTTGCAGATAGTAGCAAAGTGGTCTTTTCAGAAATGCCATTCACACCTCATATCACCTGAGCACTTGCCTTTTTAAAAAGAACTTAAAGTAAATGCGTAAACCGTAACAATCTCAAACTATCTCCTGATTTACTATGTAAATCTCCTCTAGGCCCCTGGACAGCTAAGCTTGCACAGAACACTGCCATTGTGCATTGTTAAGAACATGCATTTTGGCCAACAGGCTTCATTAGTCACAGTGTAGGGATTTACACAATCTCTGCAGAGCTACTTCTCAACCACATTGGGAATATACATGTTTAGATATCTTAACCCCTGAACTGCAGTTGGGTCACAGAATAAGGTTTTTAAAAATGTTAATACTGCTTCAGTGTATCGCTACCATCATCTCAAGTGGAAAGACTCCAAATGGGCACAAAAGAGGAAGAAAATATACCAAAAAGCAGAGAACATGGGAATAAGCTATAAGGGAGAAACAACCATCACGTGACACTGACTCCTTGGGCAGCTATCGCCCTGTCTCTAACCTTCCCTTTTTAGGGAAGGTTATTGAATGGGTGGTTGCCAGGCAGCTGCAGGGACATCTAGCACTGAGACGGCGCTTGTGGTGATGGTCGACAATCTTTGCCGAGAGATTGACAGGGGATATTGTACCCTGTTGATCCTTTTAAATCTTTCAGCAGCCTTTAATACAGTTTACCATGAGGTGTTGTTGGCACGGCTGCGGGGCCTGATAGGGGTTTGTGGGACGGCTCTAGAATGGTTCTGTTTGTTCCTGTCAGGGAGGTTTCAGCAGGTGGCATGAGTGATTGTTCTTCTTCCACCTGTCCCCTCTCTTGTGCGCAGGGTTCCATCCTGTCTCCCCTCCTGTTCAACGTGCATCCAAGGCCACTGGGCAAGACTGTGTATAGATTTGGGGTGCGTTGTCTTCAATATGCAGACGACACCGAGCTCTACTTATCCTTTTCGTCTGACCCAGGCCCTGAAGTCTCAGTGCTTACCCAGTGCCTGGCTACTGTTGGGGACTGGATGCGGGTGAGTCATCTGAAGCTGAATCCAGACAAGACTGAGGTGATGATAGTTGGCTAGTCCTGTGGCCTGGCGGGTGGGACTGGGATTCCCATCATTGATATGGGGCTTTCAGACCGGAGGCACTCCACACATATCCTGACTGCGCATTCCCTCCTGCAGCCAGAATATGTGAGGGGGGGGAAGGTCTGAAGATGGCTTGAGTCAAACCAATGGTCCATCAAGCCCAGCATCCCAACATCCAACAGTGGCCAATCTTGATCGCATGGGGGAAGAACCAACAGTCACAATGAGCAATCCATTACCCGTTCACTTCCAGCTCCTGATAGTAAGAAGTTCATCCCATAAACTACTTTGTTAATAGACCTACTCTCTAAGTACTTATCCAGTCCTTTTTTAAACCCAGCTATACTACTGGCCTTGACAACGTCCTCCTCTGGCAACAAATTCCATAAGTTAATTATTCGTTGAGTGAAAAAGTACTTCCTTTTATTTGCTTAAATCTGCTAGTTTCATGGAGTGTTCCCTAGTTCTAGTACTATTTGAGAGGGTAAATAACCGTTACCTATCTACTCATTCCACCACTCAAGATTTTATAAACCTCTATCATGTCCCCTCTCGGTCTTCTCTTCTCTAAGCTGAAAAGATCCAGCTTGTCAAGCCTCTCTTTGTACGGGAGCTGTTCCATACCCTTTATCATTCTTGTTGCTCTTCTCTGTACCTTTTCTAGTTCAGCTATGTCTTTTTTGAGATGGGGCGACCAGAACTACACACAATATTCCGGGTGTGGTCGCACCATTGATTTGTACAGAGGCATTGTATACTGCTGCCCTGAGCTGCCGTGTGAGCAGGAGAGTGTGGGATAGAAGAAAGTAGAAATAAATAAATTATGACATCCTCAGTTTTATTCTCTATCCCTTTGCGAATAACTCCTAACATTGTTTGCTTTTTTTGACTCCTGCTACACTGGGCTGAGGATTCAGTGTATTATCCACAGTCACTCCCAGATTCTTTGCCCGAGTGGTAACTCCTAGCTTAGTACCCAGGATTGTGTACTCATAGTTTGGGTTATTTTTCCCTATATGCAACACATTGCACTTGTCCACATTAAATCTCATCTGCTATTTATATGCCCAGACACCCAGTCTCGCAAGATCCTGTTGCAGTTCCTCAGTCTGCTCATGTTTTAACTACCTCAAATAACTTGGTGTCATCTGCAAATCTGATCACCTCACTCTTAACGCCCTTTCCCAGATCATTAATGAATACATTAAACAGCACTGGTCCCAATACAGATCCCTGGGACACACCACTATGAATAAAGTATTGATGTTAAAATACTAATTCCCATGGAGTGACTGAATTACTTTTAACCCCTCTGACCCTTCTAGCTATCGTCCTGTCTCACTCCTTCCTTTTGCTTCCAAGCTGCTTGAACGTGTTGTCTACTCCCGCTGCCTTGACTTCCTATCCTCCAACTCCT
>QEPC01005805.1:5269090-5282575 GCA_003113815.1 Sphenodon punctatus
ACATGGACCTGCCTGCTGTCATTCTCATCGTAACCAAGCCAAGTACGTGCACTTGAGACCTCGCATCTTCATGAATGTTAGACCCCTTGTCTCTCCCTCTGTTCCCCTTCCTATGTCTCTCCCCCAGCTCCTGTCTCTCAGATTGTAAGCCCTAGGGGCAGGGACCGTGTCTATTTTATTACTTTGTAAAGTGCCATGTACACTGCTGGCGCTATATAAATGTTTGTTAATAATAATAATAATAATAATAATTAATGGCATTGAACCTGACAGCACTTATCCCTGGCAAGCCCACACCTGCTACAGGAGTGTTTTTAGTTTTGTGGGGTTTTAATAATGTATTTTATATTTGTATTTTATGTATTTATTGAGCCTCAGGGAATAGGGTGGGATATATATCTAAACAAAACAAATAAATACTTGAATAATTCCCCTACCCTCTCTGCCCAAATGTTAATCTATGGTTGGGGTTGCCACCTCTGGGAGTCTCAGGGTCAAACTACCTACGGTAGAGCCTAACCATGCAAATCTCAGCCTGAACAGTTCAGCAAAATTATGAGTAATTGGAGACAGGTGGTTTATGATGAGAATGCTAGGCATCCTAGTAATGCAGGATGCTAGCAATACCCTTTAATGTATTCTTACATGATAACAGATAAGAATAACCAACAGATTAGCACCTCTCTGTCCCATTACCTAGTGTTTTCTCATTGTCTTTGATGTGCCTTGTGGGGAGGGACCTCCCCCTTCTGCTTCTACCCAACCAACAGCAGTTACCATCGAATGGAAGTTTACACAAGTAGCAGAAAACTTGATCTTCCTAATGGTGTTACTCCATAACTGTGGAGTCACCTTCCATCTTCCCCAGTCATCCTATGATACTATTGTGCCAAGTCTGGAGGGAGTGTGTGGTTGCCCTGTTGGTCCCAAAAGTAATAGATGGAGACAAAGTAGTTCAGATTATCTCTTTTATTGGACCACCTTCTGTTTGTGAGGGTATGCAAGCTTTCGGGCTACACAAGGCCCTTCCTCTGACTGTATCAAGTCAGAACTAAAGACTGAGCATTGCAAGACAAGTGTATATACATGAAAACAATAACAGGAAAGATGCTGACATTACAAATACAAATTGCTAGCAAATGTAAATGTAGCCTTTGCAAAATTGCTAACATTAGGGAGGTGACTGTAGGGAAGAGACTAGGTGGGGTGGTCGTTAGCATTTCAAAACAATGTAGGGAATGCAGCAGAAGTGTGGAGGAGTAATTACTAGGGAGGGTCAGCTATTCTGCCAAATCTGCAATGGAGAACTAGTATTACAAAGCAGCTGTGGATACTTTATATTTGCATTCACTGGGCTCTGTTCCTCCACTCCCTCCTTGTCTATTGCTGTTTCCTGCAGCAAGCAACATGCTACTGTGGATGCTCTCTCCAAACCAGAAGGTCCAAACCATTCAGGGAATCAGACAGTTTCAGCAGTGCTGTCATGGGGTAAAAACAGATATGCAGGCGGCATGGCAGCTCCCCGGTCCAGGTCAGGAAACAGCCACCGCCACTCTCCAGGTCAGCAGGTGGCACGGTACAGATGTGCCTGCGACCCCTGGTGACCAGGGAGTCGTCCCACCACCTCCACACTCTGGGTAGGGTTGGGGAGCAAGCAAACATGCAGGCAGGCGGCTCTGTCCTGCCCCCAGCACCCTGCCTGCCACCATGATGGACAGCCATTGTGACCAGCCATGGCACATGGCCATGGTGGCCCCTGCCCCAAGATGGGGATGGCAGGGCCAAACCGACACATTGGCTCGCTGTGGCCCACGTTTGTTTTTACCCACGGGATGCTCATGCTTACCTGTCATCATATATCCTAGAGCTATGCTCTTAAACTGATAAAACTTAAAAATCATTTTGCATGTATCTAAAGACAAAATGAAATTGTTATTAACTGCACTAGTAAATTAGCCATTGCACCTATAATAGTAAGTAAATATGACAAGGTCTTGAAGGACCATAGTTCACTGAGCAACTATAATGACCTAAATTTTCAGGGCACACCTGACAACTTGCTGAGGCAGCCCAGTGACCCGGCACACTGACAGGGAACCATTACTCTAAACTCTGTTGCCCTTAAGACACTCCCCACAATTCCCTCTCCCACCCCCACAAGGGAAGGTGAGACAAAGCACAGCCCATGACAGCGTCCCCTGAGTGTTTGGGGGGTGAGGTGGAGGGTGGGTAGGGCTGTGCGAAAAGAGTTTGCTGCACAAGCAAACCTATGCTGATCAAAGCAAGGGTGTAAGTTGATTGAATTAATGGGTATTTTCAGAAGTGATGGGCCCAGAGGCCCACCACATTGAACCCCGGACCGGGATCTCTTTCAGATCCCGGTTCGTGATGAAGCCGTCCATCCTTCAGATGTGCCGGCTCCATCACTGTGGGGAATTAGAAAGGGGATGGGGCTGTGCGGTGCAACATATGGTCACACGCCCCCCCCCCCGGCCACTCGCCCTCGGGGAGACAGGCGGGTCCAGCAGCCAATGTGGCCGCTGCGTCCGATCCCGTATCGCGGTCGCGGCCACGATCTGGGATGGGTCAAAGGTAACACACATTACTTTTGGTCCATCCCGAATCATGGTCAATCTAACCACGGTTCTCGACCTCCGGCTGGCTGGTGTCAGGTACTGGGGTACGGGACGGTGGGCTGCTGGGCGGGGGGCTAGGGGTAGGAAGAGAATGGTGAGGGAGGGGTGGCAGGGCATTGACTTTCCAGGTAGTAGCCCCTTTGGGAAGACTGACCATATCTCTGCCCCTGTGAATGATCAAGAGACAGACAGGCAGGTGTTGGATCAGCTGATACCTATTGTCCCAGAAACTAGCACCGATCCACCTGTGCATCGTTGAGCTAGATTGCAGGCGTGGCTGGGGAAGGGGGAGGGGCCTCCCTTATAAAAGGGAGTCAGACCTACTTAGCCTTGCTGGTGATCAGTTCTCTGTGAGACCGGTCTTCTCCTTTCTCCTGTGTGGATTGCTGTTGTTGCTTTGTGCTGTGGGTTGGTATTGCTTCCTTGAGTGTCTATGTGTGTGTGCATGTGTGTGCTATTGTGTGCGTGTTACTGAAAGTTTGTGTGTTCCCTCCCGCATTCACTACCTATTCCTGTGATTCTGAGTGAAGTCCTATTCCCTCCTTTGGCCTTCCCTCGGGACCCTACTTCCTAAACCTACCCGACCTACACTGCACTCCGCCAATTCCTTTCCCCTGTATGCGTGAAGGAGTGGAGTCCTTCCTATCAGGGTGAGACCACAAGTGCTCTATGATGAGTCTGGTCCAACACTAGCTTTTGCTTGATATACAGAACTTAAGGGGACTACTAAGAGCTTTCTTAGCTACAAGTGTGTTTGAGGACTCTGGTGTGGGTGAGTGTCCCCTCTTCTTCCCACCAAACCTTGACAGCTGGAGGTCTAGAACCATGGTTAATTTGACCCCCACCAGAGAGTCACTGTGGTGAACATCTGGTGGGGGTCAAACAGCCGTTCATGGGAATGCCACCACCATAGGGAATCCACTGGAGTTCACTGTGGTGAAAGGTGTTTTTGTAACATCTGAAATTACCCAATGTCACAAATTATACCTTGAGAACCAGTGGAATCTAGTTAATAAAGGGTTAGACCTGGTCCTGGGAGACCAGGATTCAATTCCTTTGTTAGTCATGAACTCACTGGGTGGTCTTGGGCAAATCACACTCTCTCAAAATTCAGGACTACATATGCCTCCTAGTCTGCAGTTTTGTGGAATTACTAAATTTACTTTAACAGTAATTTTAAAGTAAATGATCTTAGTTTCCAGGCTGTATCACAGTTCCTGTGTGCCAGGGCTTATCCTGTTTGGTTAGTGCTGTACATGTACTGTGTCACCTGGCTGTAGGACTGGCAGATCTCTTGCTGATCTGTTGTAATAATGTTAGTTTTTTGTTATTTTTTCCTCCATTCCCCCAAGGCTGCTCCAGGAAACCCTGGTTCTAGCAGTCTTCCACATGTTGGCAGGAGTGTCTTGTTCTCTAGCTCATTAACCTTTCATTTGGACTTGAACTTAGGCCTTGTGTGGGGGTATTTCGATGATCCAGCAGTGCTAGATATGGTCACTGAGAGGTACCTAGCGACAGTCATTACTGCAATCACTGACATCATGCGCAGGGCTGTTCCCACTGAGAGGATTATCTAGGTGAAGGAGAAAAGCACAGACTAGTGGGAGAACAGGCGGTGCACCTGGGGAGATGCCAATGGATCTCCAACTTCAAGATACCCCGTTGCCTCATCCTGCAGATAGCTGAGATCCTCAGGCCTCAACTGGAGAAACAGAGCATGAAAATATGGTTGTCCATCCCTGTTGAAAAGTGTGTTGGAAGATCTGCAAGATCACCACTTCTGAGTCCTGCTGCCCTGTCAACCAGCAACTTGGTGCTTGAACCTCCATGGTTGGCACCATGCTAGTGGAGGTTTGTGTGGTGGTTGTAGATGTGCTGTTGGGACTGTGTGCTGCAGTTGCCTGACCCAGCAGAGGTAATGGTTGTCTTTCAGCGGGAGGGGTTCCCAAACTATATAGGGGCAATTGATGGAAGGCATATTGCCATCATCTGCCCACCCCATAGCAAGGATGATTACCTGAACTAGAAGGGGTCTTTCTCCATGGTTTTTCAGGCTGTAGTGAACCACTGTGCCCATATTGTGGATGTGTACACTGGGTGGTCCAGGAAGAACTACGACGCTTGCATCTTCTGTCAGTTCCCCTTCCTTGGCTGCATGTACACTGGAGACTTTGGACCCTCTGCTGAAACATGCATGGGAAGGGGGGTATTTATGTGGCCGGTTGTTCTCAGAGACCCCACCTACCCACTGAAGTCATAGCTCAGGAAGGCCGACAGAGTTGCCCAGACCCCAGAGCAAAGGTACTTTAATTGACAGCTCAGCACCACATGCTCTGTTGTGGAGGGAGCTTTTGGCTTTTTAAAGAAGTGCTGGAGATCAACTGCAGTCAGAATTGACTTCCAGCTGGAGACTGAACCACTGCTAATTAAGTGGTGGCTCACCTCTTTCTAGGGATGAGGTGCTGGGAGCACATTATACTGGTGCTTGGAAGTCTACACTGGCTCCCTATGGCTTTCTGAGGATAACTCAAGGTACTGTTTTTGGCCTTTAAAGCCCTAAACCATGTGTGCTCAAAACAATTGATCGTGATCGACTGGTTGATCACCCAATGTTTCAGTGTTGACCCTGGGATAACTGGGTCCTGGGCTCATGCCTGAAGCATGTGCACACCAGCTGCCACCATATTTGCTCTCTGCATATGCCTCAGAGTGCAAATACAGCAGCAGCCACTGTGGGCATGCCCCAGGACTGCTGCCAGCAGCCATGTTGCAGGCCACCCTGGCTACTTGCTCTCCACTCACCTGCTTGCTGCTCTAGCAGACTGGCAGCCCCGCTGGACAGGGGGAAGAACTACACCCTCCACCTGCATCTAAGCTGCTGCTCACTCCCTGTCCACTACCCCGGCAGACTGGCAGCCCCACTGAATTGGGGGGGGGGGGAGGAAGGAACTTCTGCCCCACCTGCCCATGTCTAAGCTGCTGCTTGCTCCCAGCCCATTTGCCTGCTGTCCTGGAGGACTGACAGCCCCACCAGATGGGGGGGAGGGAGGAACTACTGCCCCCACCCCGCCTGTGTCTAAGCTTCTACCACATCTGGAGCCAGCCCAGTCCCTTCACCAGGCATTTGTGAGTGCAAGAGGTAAGTGTGAAGTGTGTGTGCGCGTGTGTACCTGTGTGTGCGTGCAAGGTGTGCATAGGTGTGTCTGCAAGGTGTGTCTCTGCCTGTGTGTGAGGTGTGTGTGTGTGTCTGCCTGCATGTGTGAGAGAGTCAGTCAAAAAAATGTATTTGATAGCTGTTACAAAGTTAAAACAATAAGACAAATAAAACAAACAAATACAAACACCAAAACAAAATGACAGTATGACAATTATAGCAACAAACAATATACCTAATTCGTCAGCGATGGAACAACAAAGGGAAGAGCCTCCTTAATTTTGGCTGCAAGGAGGGCAAACATTGCAACCTTAAAAATTACCTTGTGGTTTTTACTTCCCAACAATGATCGAAGCTTATTTGAGCTTGACAAAAAAGGCCAAGCTGGATTAAGAGAAGACACCGGAGACAACCATCTTATTCTTATATCCTCATACAGAGGACACTTCAAAAGGTAATAAGGTAAGGACTCCACCACATCACTATGACATGGACAATTTCTTTGGTCATGTGGAATCCCCAAATATCTTCCATGGAGCACATTAGTATTCATTAAAGCAAAATGCAGTTTTGCTAAAACCAATCTAAGGTACATGGGTAATGTGTTCATATAAATCTCATATACGTTACTTTTGAAATATCTCAAAAATGGCAAATATGCTGAGGTCTTAACCTCAGCCAAATCATTTTGGTTAGAAATCCTCTGCTTGACCTTGGTTTTGAAAGAGGAAAAAGGAAGGGATTTTAATACCTCCATACTAAAGCCCAGATAACAAATATCCCTTTGGACAGTTATTGACCTGAGAAAGTTTGTGGTCAAGAGCAAATTGCTCTCTTCTGCGATCAGTCTGGTCAGAAGCGGATCTTCAGATTATATACTCGCTTCCAAAACCTTAGCCTGGATCACAGTGCTTCACTTTGAAGGGATAAGAGCCTAAACTCAGCCCTCAAAAGGCTTCCAGGAACTGTCTGAGGGAAGCCCAGCTATTTCCTAAGAAAACTGTTCTGAACTTGATCTAGGCTCTTATTGGGAGTAACACTCCAAATTTCTGCTCTGTACAGAGCTTGACTTTTTGCTTTAAAAGCACTAACTGCAGGGCATATACGGTTTCCCCCATGAAGTCTTGCAAATTTAATAACACCAGAAGCAGATGGTTTGATTTTAGCATTAAGACAGAACAGATATGTTTATTCCACGAGCCAGTAGCCGAAAAATGAATGCCCAAGTAACTGAAAGAGGAAACTTGCTCAATTCTTTTCCCTCCTATTGTCCAAAATGCACTCCTTCTGAATACCAAAAATCTTTGTTTTATCATAATTGATAATCAAAGACATCTGTAAAATAGCGTTCCAATTCAGAAAGGGCCCTACATAACCTTACTTTGGTGTGTGAGATCACAATCATATCATCAGCATACAGAAGGGTCGGGATAGAATACGTCCCAACATGTGATGGAAAAAAGGAATCCCTTCTTAATCATCCTACAAGATCGTTTATATAGAAGTTGAATAAAAATAGGGGCTAACAGACAACCTTGCCTTGCACCATTCAGCATCAGAAAGTGGTTAGTACATCTACCATCTGTCAACTTCACATTAGCCCTGGTGTTATGATGGAGCTTAACTAGATGCCATAATAAAATGAAGCCATGATTCACTTCCTGCAACTTAGCCTCAAAGATGGGTCCTATTTATGGAGTCAAAGGCTCCATTCAGCTCAGTAAATGCAGCATACAGTTTATTTTTCCTATGTTTGAGGTACTTGTATATAAAGCAGTCAAGAATAAAACAACTCCTGGTGGTTGAGAGCCCCTCTCTGAAGCCAGCCTGCTCAGGAACTATAATTCCTTAGCTTTTATCCCAATCCAATAGCTTATTCAATAGGTGCCACAAATAGATCTTAGAAATAACAATTATCAAAGATATAAGGCAGTAGGAGGAAGGGACATGGGGATTTCTTTTCTTGAAGATGGGATTTATTATACTTATGTAGCCCCAGACAGGGTTGGTGCAGGTTCATGAGGGGGCTTCTGCACCAATCCCCTCTGGGGCTACACTTAAACCCTAATCATCTAGAAAATTCCCAGTTTCATCCAGGTACATAAAAAATTGGTTAAGATTCGAACCCACCATTCTACATCAATATGATAAGGTTCAGCAGGGATGAAATCAGAGCCAGGGACTCTTTTAGCTCTCTGAGCTGAGATTAGGGCTTTAACTTTTGCCTCTGTAATTGGAGGCCAATTCCCACCTATTCCACGCAAAGTAATTATGGGCTGGCAAGACTCCTGATTACATAAGAAGTGCCATACTGGGCCAGACCAATGGTCCATCTAGCCCAGCATCCTGTCTCCGACAGTGGCCAATCACAGTGGCTTGGGAGAAGCACCCAACAGGTCACAATGGGGGATCCATTTCCTGTTGTTTTCCCTCAGCTCCTGGATCCTGTCTGGCTAATAGCTGCTAATGGACTTATCTTCCAGAAACTTGTCCAAACCTTTTTAAACTCAGCTATAATACTGGCCCTTACCACAGCCTCTGGCAGTATATTCCACAACCCAATTATACGCTGAGTGAAAAAAGATTTTCTTTTATTTGTTTTAAACTTGCCACCCATGAGTTTCATGGAGTGTCCCCTAGTTCTAGTACTAGCTGAGAGGGTAAATAACCTCTCCTTGTTTATTAGTTCCACACCACTCATGATTTTATAGATCTCTATCATATCTCCTCTGTCGTCTCTTCTCCGAGCTGAAGAGCCCCAACCTACCAAGCCTCTCCTCACGCGGGAGCCCTTCTATGCCCTTGATCATTTTTGTTGCCCTTCTCTGTACTATGTCTTTTTTGAGATGGGGCAACCAGAACTGCACACAATATTCGCAGTGTGGTTGCACCATAATTTGTATAGAGGCATTATGACATCCTCAGTTTTATTCTCTATCCCCTTCCGAATAATTCCTAACATTCTGTTTACTTTTTTGACTTCTGCTGTGCACTGGGCTGTGGCTTTCATTGTATTGTCCACAACCATCCCCAGATCCTTTTCCTGAGTGGTAACTCCTAGCTTAGTCCCCAGCATTGTCTTACACATAGTTTGGATTATTTTTCCCTACGTGCATCACTTTGCACTTGTCTACATTAAATCTCATTTGCCATTTAGATGCCCAGGTACCCAGTGTCGTAAGATCCTGTTGCAGTTTCTCACAGTCTAGGGACCAAAAGGTAGAGGTATCTTTGTCTGTGACAGCCTTTTCAAATTTCTGCCACATGGTCTTCCTATATTCCATTTTTTTCTTATTTATCAAGAAGTAAGTTCTCCTTTTCTCTTGGAGTTCTGCAAAAGCTTCAACAGTCTGGGTTCTGTAATAGATTCTGGTTAATTTGTTCAATACTCACTTAGCACCCCAACATTCCTTATTGAACCATGGGGTCTTAAAGGGTACTACATTTTGAAAATTCCATTGCTGATTGATATCTACAGAAAGTAAATCCAAAAGAATTTTCCAAATAGAATCTAATATATTTACCACTGATATTGATTCTGCAGAACACAAAGCATTATTTCTAAGATCTAGAAAGTCATTTGAATTAAGTAGACTCTTTACTTTGACATGAGTCAGAGTACCACCAAACTCTCTTTCTCCCTTGAAACTGAGCCCCCTACATAGGCAAAAGAAAACCCTGAACACTAGGAATAGAAACAGTCAATGAGAAATGGAAACTGTTGAGGCGATTAAGAATTGCAAAATCAGAAAAAAAGATGAAAAGAGAAAGCTGAAACAGTCATATAATCCAATGTGCTATGAGAGAGGTGTGTGCGTAAGAGAGTAACAGGGGTGTTCCCTCTCCCCCAGTGCCCTTATGCCTCCTCATTTGCATAGCCACAACCCTGCCTGGCTAGGGGGGGCACGGTCATGCAAATTAAGGTCAGGCCACACACCCCATGCCGCCAGTAGATTTAAGAAGGTCAACATCTCACTTTGGTAGATCTCCGGCTGGGCAAGTGTGGGCACTGATGCCCTAAACAGTCTGGGCCCCACATATCTGAAAGACCTCCTGTCCTTCCATGCCTCATTGTGACCCCTGTGATGTGCTGGGAGTGCCTCCCTGTGGGTACCATCTGTTAGCCTTGTTTGTATGACAAGGGCTTTCAGGGAGGTAGTGGCGGTTTCTATTAATGGACGGCTGGGCGGTTGCCCCCCTCAGGGCCCCCAGGGTGGACTCACAGCCCAGGTATTAAATTTCCTGGTTGGGCGCCGCACTTTCCACTTCCCGGGATCATTGAGCGTCTTCCTGGCTGCTGTTGAGTGCCGTGGCAGCCGCTTCTTTATTAGAGTTCAGGCGCATGTGGCGAGATAGCAACATGCCTCCCGTGCATGCCCCTGAACCCACAGTGGCACACAGAAAGTCTCCGGCACCTCCTCATGTCCCTCCTGGCCGGCACATGGAGGTGTAAGCACTGTCATGGGTTTCCTAGCCAGTTGGGGGCAGAGCTAGCAGGCAGCAGGGGCTGGACTATTACCACAAGAGTACATGCGCCGGGTGCAGTCCCACTGCAGCATGGCTCAAGGGGGCAGGGCAGGAGAAGGAGCTTGCTTGTTCCCAGGACCCTAAAAGACACCAGTTGGGGTAGTAATTGATTCTGCCTGGTGCCCTGACAGGGGTGGTGGGGGTCAGGAAGGAGTGGGAGGAGCTTGCCAGCCAGCCAGTGCCTTGGAGGTAACCAGGGGTGGGAGAGTCGATCAGGAGCCTGAGTTTATATGGAAGGGGGCTGAGGTGGAATGGCAGTATGGGAACCCCTATTTTGTCGGCGAACAGGGAGAAGGACATAAGAACACAAGTAGTGCCATACTGAGTCAGACCAATGGTCCATCAAGCCCAACATCCTGTCCTTCGACAGTGGCCAATCTTGATCGCATGGGAGAAGAACCAACAGTCACAATGGGCAATCCATTCCCCATTGTTCACTCTCAGCTGCCGACAGTAAGAAGTCCATCCCGTAAGCTACTTGGTTAATAGCCATTAACGGACCAACCCTCTTAGAACTTATCCAGTCCTTTTTTTAAATCCAGCTATACTACTGGTCCTGACAACGTCCTCTGGCAACAAATTCCATAGGTTAATTATGCGTTGAGTGAAAAAGTATTTCCTTTTATTTGTTTTAAATCTGCCAGCAGCTAGTTTCATGGAGTGTCCCCTAGCTCTAGTACTATTTGAGAGGGTAAATAACCATTCCCTATCTACTTGTTCCATATACCACTCATGATTTTATAAACCTCTATCATGTCCCCTCTCAAAGCGCATTCCCACATACATTAAAATGCTGCTTTTCCTAAATGCAGTCAATTTCAAAATGACCTTAAATAAACCATGCACTATTCACATTTGGTTTATTTAAGTTCATTTTGAAATAGACTACACAACGAAGCGAGGTGCTGTGTAACTGATGTAACTGACTAGGCTAGTCAGTATCATGTCAGTTACACAGCGCCTCACTTACCGGGTTCTAGGCTCTGGAAAGGGGAGAGGAGCTGAGCCTAGAGCCGGGAAGCGAGTTGCTGTGCAACTGACATTCCGACAAGAGGATTTATGCGGGTCAGTTCAAATGTGCGCTTGTAAAGGTAGCTTTTGGCTGCCCCTCAATGTGCTTGAAAAACAAAAGTAAGAACGGCAAAATAAGCGCATGGAGTCTTTCCCACATCGTTCTAATATGCGGGGGGGGAAGAAAAAAGCGCTGATTTAATGTACATGGGAATGTGCTCTCAGTCTTCGCTTCCCTAAGCTGAAGAGACCCAGATTGTCAAGCCTCTCTTTCTACGGAAGCCGTTCCATATATCCTTTATCATTCTCGTTGCCCTTCTCTGTACCTTTTCTAGTTCAGCTATGTCTTTTTTGAGATGGGGCAACCAGAACTGCACACAATATTCCAGGGGTGGTCGCACCATTGATTTGTATAGAGGCATTATGACACACGCAGATTTATTCTCTATCCCTTTGCGAATAACATTTTCTGAATCCATGTTGACTCTTCCCCATTAATCCATGTTTATCAACATGCCCAGCGATTCTGTTCTTAATGATAGTTTCCACCATTTTGCTTGGCCCAGATGTCAAGCTTACTGGTCTGTAGTTTCCAGGTTCACCTCTGGATCCCTTTTTAAATATCAGGGTTACATTTGCCACCCTCCAGTACAGTGGCAGATTTTAGCAATAGGTTACAAATTACTAACAGTAGGTCTGTAATTTCATATTTGAGTTCCTTCAGAATTCTGGGGTGAATACCATCTGGCCCTGGTGATTTGTTAGGATTTAGTTTGTCAGTTTGCTCTAGGACCTCCTCCAGAGTCACGTTGATTTGTGACAGCTCTTCCAATTCATCACTTAGAAAGTAAGGTTCAGGCATGGGTATCTCCCCAACATCCTCTGCAGTGAGGATCAAAGCAAAGAACTCATTCAGCTTCTCTGCAATGTTCTTTTCCTCCCTAAGCACCCCTTTCAGCCCCTGGTCATCTAATGGTCTAACTGACTCTCTAGCAGGCTTCCTGCTTCTGATGTACTTGAAAAGTTTTTATTAGTTTTAGCATCTTTAGCAAGTTGCTCCTCAAATTCCTTTTTGGCCTGCCTTATTAACTTTTTACATCTACTTTGGCAACGCTTATGTTCTTCCCTATTTACCTCATTGGGGCTCTTTTTCCATTTTTTAAAGGATGCCCTTATGGCTCCAATAGCCTCCTTCACCTCACCATTTAGCCACACAGGCAGACATTCGGTCCTCTTCCTACCTTTCTTAATTTGTGGAATACATTTAATCTGAGCTTTCAAGAGGGTGTTTTTAAATAGTGTCCACGCTGCCTGTAGACATTTAATTAGACATCGAGGGGGCCCAGCAAGATGGGCAGCAGGTGAAAGCAGGGGCAAAGTGACCTTTCCTCCAGGTGGGGCCGTTGGCCTGGCAGGGACACAGCTCTTTGGGGAAGACCCGTGGACATGACTATGGTTGGGAGGGGCACTTGGAGATGGGGGAGGGGAGGCTGGGGCTTCTGTGGGTGATGGGGCTGTGGGCTGCTAGGACTCCAGGAGTGGGTGGGCTGCAGAGGCAGGCAGGCTGGGGCTCCTGAAAGAGGGTGGGGAGGAGTTGTGGGTGTCACGGAGGAACATAGGGTCACACTTGTGTAACATGGGCCTACATGTAGACTACAAGTCTGGTAAATATGTAAAGCAAAAAGTTCCACATGTATGTAATGTTACAATTGAGAACTGTAAAACCCAAATCAGAGTTGTGACACGTGACCAAGCCCCAGGAAATGGAAAGACAGTTTGTTGATTTGCCCAGACAGAGACATTAAAAATGCTAATGCCGGCAGCCATTGCCTACATGCAAGAGACAGAGAAAGTTGATAAACAGAACAAATGGAATTCTAGAAGTCTCGAGAAGATACGAGGAGTTTCCTCCTGGGGATATAAGGAGTTGTACCCCAGAGGGGGCAGTGACTATTAGGAACTCACTCACCATCTTGCAGCCAGGAGGGCTGAGCTGAAACATGGACTGAGAGACAGGACTTTGCTTTCTAGCAACTCTAAGGCTGGAGACCCAGTCGCTTACATCAAGGGCTGAGAAGAACTTATGGACCTTTGTAGGGTAAGATGCTTATTTAGGAACTCAACCAGTATAGATCAGGAATGCGTTATATTTACCTT
>QEPC01005805.1:5283589-5323241 GCA_003113815.1 Sphenodon punctatus
GGGGGGGGGGGGGGGCGAGAAACAGGGCATAAAGACAGTGATTCATTTCCTCTTGTTCCCTCCCTGCTCGTGGGTTGCATCCCCCTGACCAGTCCCTTTGCAGACTTGACCTGTCCTCTTTTTTTTAATACAGTTATTAGAATAAGTAATAATGCATTTTATTTATACAGTATCCATTCTGCGCCCTCGCCTTATCAAATGGCGCTTGGGGGCATTTCACAGCATTAGTAAAATACAATAAAGCAACTTGGAATCCATATAAAATACATTTTAAAACAAATTAAAAGGGAGATAAATACATGAAGGGGAAACAATGGTGGATTCTAAAGACACCTGGAGAATAGAAGAGACTTCTGGTGCTTTTTGAAGGTGAGGAGGGAGAGATGTTCCACACTGAGGGGTCTAGTGACTTGTCCCCTTCGCCGCCACAATGGTGGCGATGGGGTAATTGTCCGGCCCCTTCCGTGAAAGGGGAAGCAGACCGGAAGCAGCGGAGGTTGTGGCGGAGCACGTTAGCATGCTTCCAGCCGTAGAGACGGTTGCCCAGCAACCGTGAAAGCGCGCGCGCAGGGTCGCCGTGCTCAGGAACTGAACAGACTACACCCTCTTTAGGAAGGGTGGAGCCGTTCTGGCCACGTGGGGCGGCAGATTGAGCGGGGACACAACTGAGGCAGCAGCAAGGAGCTCTTGCTGCTGGGCTCAGCCTCATCGGGAGAAGACTTTGAGGGAAGATGGGCCGCACAAAGAAAAAAGGAGCGGCATCAAAGAAGAACAGCCAACCCCAACGGAGGCAGCAATCGGGCAGTAACCCTGAGGGCAGTAATGCGGGGGAGGGGGCTCCATCCAGGGCTCAATTGATGGAGCGCCTTGCGGCATGCGAGGCCATGCTTCGGGCCTGTGGCCCAGCCCCCCCCAGGCCACTGCCCAAGAGCTGCCAGGGGCATCAAGCCCCGACCCTGCCCCCCCATGGTAGGGGGCCAGGGTGCACAGGGACAGAGCCGGACCTACATCCCCCATGAGGGACAGTTGCATGGAGGGGCAGAGTCCCCGAGTCCCCTGCCCGCGGAGGGAATTAGAAGGGGCACCAGGGTGGTCACCCCTCCAGCCTGATTCCGAGAGGAGGGAGGATTGGGGGTAGGTGCGATAGGGCCCAGAACAGGGCAGGGTCACCCGGGGCCTAGCAGGGCAGGCACACGGGAACCGCCCACCCAACAGAGGTCGGCCGGCCAGGGGGTGCCCATCCTCGTATACGAGCAGGGGCGGGAAGACCAGGTGAGGGGCGACAGCACAGTGGCGCAGATACATATTAGCACCAGCGCGATGGGGCCGACCGGGCCGTCCAGGGATCCGGGTGCCCAGTGGGACCAAATGGGGGTTCCCGGCTTAGCCCAGTATTGGTTGCAGGGGGAGGGTAGGCTAGCCCCGGCTGCACTGGGTGCCCCGGCGAGACCCTTGGCACTCCCGTCGGCGAGATGTCCCAGTAGGGAATTCGACTACTGCAACCCCCTTTCCCCTTCCCGCACCAGAGCTGAACCCAGCACAAACCAGTACCGGAGCCGTGTCAGCACCGGTCATTCGTCCACCAGGAGGGGTTATTGCAGCCATGGCAGCCCCATTTGGGAGCCACCTAACACTTGTAACCAAAGAAAAAATATGGCGGGGAGACTATGTGGACCTGTACGCACTCCTGTTCAGTGATCTGGTAGTGGATCATTCAGAACCAGATGGCGATAAAGATAAAGAAAAATTCCGGCGCCCTAAAGCTGATTGGAATTGGGCAAACTGGACCTCCGCTTTTGCAATATATATGGGGGTCGTGATGCAGGCGGATCTGGGACGGGGTCTGGAGCTCCACAAATATGCCGACATCATCCGTAGAGCACAGGGGATGGGTCCCCCGGGGGCTTGTCTGCGCTATGACAAAGTGTTTCGACATAGGGCAGCAAACACTCCGGGCCTGCGTTAGGATAGTCATGCCCCAGATATCTGGTTAGAAAGAATGGTTGATGCCACGAAGGCACCTAGGTCTGATAGTGGGCATCCCCTAGTTCGGGGAGGTGTAGCCCCCGCAAACGAACCGTACTGGGGGGAGAGTCGCAAGAGAGGACAAGGAGGCCCCGGCCCATACTGGGAGTGTAATAAGATGGGCTGGTGCAACCATCAGCAGTGCAGGTTTCGACACGCGTGCTCCAGCTGTGTGTGTGGGGGGCCACCCTGAGAGCACGTTACGGGCCCCGGCAACGAGGTGGGGGGGGGGCCCGCTATGATCTTGGAAGTGGAAACGGAAAAAGCAACCAAGGGGCAACAGCCGGGGGCCCCAATTCGGGTTGACGCCTTAGAGGCAGCCCTACGAGTGCACCCGAACAGGGCTGAAGTAGAATATGTGGTGCAGGGTTTTAGACAGGGATTTGTAATACCAGCGGGCACTATCGAGCCCACAGTTCATGTTAGGAACCTTAAATCAATAGAAGGGCGGGAAGACCTGGTGAGGAAAAAAATAGAGAAGGAGGTAAATGAGGGCGAGTTGTGGGCCCTTTTGATCACCCCCCTATGCACTGCCTGGTCCTATCCCCGTTGGGAATAGTACCTACGACCACCCAGGGTGAGTTCCGGTTAATCCATCACTTGTCCCATCCTCGGGGTGCCTCGGTGAACGATGCCATACCAAAAGCCGTCCCGAGCTGGGTTCAGGATGGGGCTGGGTATAAATTTAATAAATAAATAAATAAAAGAACTGGCAACCATCAGATACGCATCCTTCGACCAGGCGGTTGAGAAGGCAAGGGACACGGGAAAGGGTGCACTGTTGGCGAAATGCGACGTCAAGTCGGCATTTAGACTGCTTCCCGTGCACCCCAATAGTTTTCACCTCCTGGGTTTTCATTTTGAGGGAAAATATTATTATGACCGGGCAATGCCTATGGGGTGTTCCATTTCCTGTTCGGTGTTTGAGCGATTCAGTTCCCTCGTGGAATGGATCTTCAGGCAATGGTGGGGGGGGGGTGGCGAAATGACCAAATACTTAGATGACTTCTTGATCATAGCCCCTCCCCAATCAGGCGAATGCGCAACCGCACTACAGCTGTTCCAGGAAATGGCCGACGAATTGGGCATACCCCTTGCTCCTGAAAAAACAGAGGGCCCCTCGTCGACAATCACTTATCTGGGGATAGAACTGAATACCGAACTGAAATTGTCCAGACTGCCCGAGAACAAATTGGTGCTTAACAAAAAAGATTAAGGAATGCAGCCTCTCTCATAAAGTCACCATCCGGTCATTGCAGTCTGTAGTTGGTAGCCTCAACTTTGCGTGTCGGGTTGTAGCACCCGGCAGAGCATTTTTGTCCAGACTGTATGGGAAGCTTAGAGGGGACCTCCAGCCCCATTATAGGATCAGAATAACACACGATATGAAGCAGGACCTTAAGGCATGGCTCGAATTCTTGGCAGAATACAACGGCATGAGTTTTTGGAGAGAGAGGTGCTTGCTTCGAAGTGACCTCCAGGTCCACTCCAATGCCGCAGGAGGGGCAGGGTTCGGGGTGTATTTTAGGACAAGATGGTGTGCTCAAGCATGGCCACCGTAGTGGCATGAGTCGGGTGTCACGAAGGACTTAACATTCCTCGAACTGTTTCCCATAGTGGTAGCAGTACTACTGTGGGTGGACCACTTCGCCTATCATACAGTATTATTTTGGTGTGACAACTTGGCAGTGGTCCACATAATAAACACCCTGTCCTCCCATTCCACCCGGGTCATGACACTGGTCCGGGCATTAGTTGGGGCATGCCTGCGGAACAATATATTGTTTACAGCACGTCACATCCCAGGCATTGACAATGGCATAGACGATGCCCTCTCTCGCTTTCAGATCAAGCGATTCTGGGAACTAGCGCTGGAGGCCAGAGAATTTCCTGACCCCATGCCACCGGGGGCTTGGAGCCTTGGGAATTAGAGCTACAGAATATCGTTAGGGGATCCCTCGCCCCCAGAACCCAGGCTGCTTACGGTAGGGCGTTCCGGGAGTTTCAAGGCTACAGGATCGCCAAGGGATGGGGGACGGGCTTCCCCATATTGGAATCTGAAGTCGTTCAATTTGCTATGTCACTTCGATACAGGGGGCTAGTGCCAGGCACTATCGGGGGGAAAGTAGCGGCCCTTACGTTCGTTAGTAGAATGAACGGATACCCCTCCCCGGATAAAGGTTTTTACATGAGGCACATGCTGGAGAGCTGGGCTAGATCAACACCGCCCCCTTCTAACCCCCGGGCCCCTATAACTACCCCCATATGATTGTGGTTTTTCTTCTATGTGATGATTTACTGTAACTGTGAATCTGGGCCTCCTGTGTGAGATATAAACCCAGAAAGGTGTGTGTGTGTGTGTGTGTGTGTGTATATATATATATATATATATATAAAAAGAGCTCCTAGGCGGCAATCTTTGGCTTCTTTAGCTTTGTTGGTACACCAATTTAGCACTACAAAGGATGCTAAACGGCTCAGCCTCATTATGAGAGAACAACAGGACCTAATGATGCTGTCTCAAGCATACGAGGAACTAATATTGAAGCTGCGGGAGGCTATGCCGCAAAAACAGTTCCATATAGCCCAGTTTAAGAGTTATTGATACAATTCTCAATGTAGGGTGGCCAAAAGATCTTTAGCCAGAACCAAGGCTAACTGGGTAGCCAATCCGAACCATCATACGAAGGAGGAGTTTAATAAAGTTAGGGCGGAATATGGCAAGTTGGTCAAAATCACAAAAAAGCAGTATTACCAGCGCAAATGGGCCTGTATGGCAGTTGACCTGGCTACAGGAAACTTGGGGAGATTTTGGGTCTCGATAAATAAAATCTTGAAGCCTAGAGAAGGCTCAAGAGGTCAGGTTTAAAACCAAGAGTGGGAAAGATTTTTTGGGGCATTATTTAAAGATCAGGAAGTAGGAAGGAGGACTTAGCTGGCCAGAAGGAGATGAAATTGTATAAGAGCTGGCAAGTTGAGGATTTCTCGGTAGCTAAAATCCTCGAACATATTAGGGGGCTGAAACCAAATAGGGCCCCTGGGCTGGACCAGATAACAGCCGAAATTTTGCAAGCTGACCCTCAATGGTGGGCTCAAATACTATCCCCTCTATTTCAGGCATTAAGGGATGGAGGACCCATTTCACAATCATGGACACAGAGCCTAATTATTCCCATCTTCAAAAAAGGGAATCCTTACGACCCTGTCTGTTATAGGCCAATCACCTTATTGTCCATACCAGGTAAAGTCTATGCCAAAGTGTTGGCCAAAGGCCTTCAGAGGTGGGTGGACGAAGCTGCCATTATTCCAAACGAGCAATTTGGATTCCGGAAAGGACGGTCTACCGTAGACTGCTGTTACATTCTTGCACATGTCATCCATAAATATTCAAGGATTAAGTCCAGCAAGCTGTATTTGGCATTTGCCGATATGTCTAAGGCCTTTGATGCAGTCCTCAGAGAGAGGCTATGGGCCAAGCTGAGGCTGCTTGGCTTGGATGAGAAGCTATTAGTAGCTATTATTCAACTGCATACCAACAATCAGGCTCAAGTCAAGGGAGCCCAGGGCCAATGTTCCTCAGACCCAATCCCAATTAGGAGAGGGGTCAGGCAGGGGTGTGTACTCACTCCCCTGCTATTTAGCCTTTTTCTTTCTGACTTACCATCAGCTATCCAAGTAAAGATAACTCATGCACCTAGGATTGGAGATAGCTTACTGGGCCTCTTGCAGTTTGCAGACGATATAGTTTTATTGTCGCAAACAGAGATTGGAATCAAGAGGGCTGTAGACCAACTGCAAGAGTATTGCCAGATAAACGGTTTGAAATTAAATCCACTTAAGACCAGGATTTTGGTTGTGGGAAAGAGGAAAATTCCTCTTAGCTGGAAGATGAGAGTTGGTACCATTGCCCTAGTAACATCTTTGACTTACTTGGGAGTTGTCTTCAGTTCAAGAGGAACTTGGTCAACTCATTTGAAGATGAGAGCAGGGAAAGCTTTGCAATCATCAAGGGCTTTGATAAGGGCTTTTAACATCTCTAAGGGGATCTCGGTTTCAGACACCTTGAAAGTCTATAAGGCCAAGATCCCCCCTATGCTGCTCTTTGGAATAGAGCTGTTTCCTTTCCCAGAAATAATAGTGCTGGAAAGAGTCCAGAATTATTTCTTGAGGAGACTGCTTAGAGTGGGGCCAAGTGTTCCGGGGGCAATTCTGAGGGCTGAAACGGGAATTCCATCTATTTCGATCCTCGCCAAGAGGGCTTATATGAGATATTGGCTGAGATTGCTTAGCCAGGACGCGGAATTAGCTATACAACACTGCTTAAGAGAGGAGTTGCTATACAATGGGATCCGGTCTTATCCTTGGCTCCAATATTTAGCCAGGTTGATCAGAGAAATGGTATTTTCCTTTGAATATTTCTCTGGGAAATCCCTTATTGGGATTAGGGAGGAAATCTTCCAGAGATTAAAAGATATGGCAGACCAAGAAGACATGGCTAGTGTACGAGCCTGGAAGGTGGCTCCTTATTTAGGTGATTTTAAGATCTCTACTAACCAAGAAAGATACTTGGACATATTGTCTAATCCAAAACTACGCAGGGCATATACCCTCTTATGTTTGCAACTTGTTGAGATGGCAGTGGTTGAGGGTAGATGTAAGCGGATTCCATTCCCTCAAAGATTATGTAGCTGCTATGCAAATGTAGTGGAAACTACTCAACATTTCCTTTTGGAATGCCCTAGGTATTCTGTCTTAAGGGCTGTATGGCTAGCTCCATATTTATCTTCTGGAAAAACTTTTGATTCTGAAGGCTGTTATGTCGACTTTCTCAAACTTTCAGAGAGGGAGGCTATTATAGCCTTGGCAACCTATGTGTTGCTGGCCTCTAAGACTGTCTCTTATACACATCTAGATGTGTATAAGAGACAGGTATAAGGATGAGTATTAAACACTAAGGACTGGTGATAAGGTGAATGCTATGTTGTAAGTAACTCTGCTTGGTAATGTCCCATCCTTTGTATATATATTACCATACTGTATATTTGTTTGCTTAGGATGCTATATCTAACAAATGACCTGACAAAATGGAGCAAGGACGGGGTGCTTACGGATTACTAGTAAAGGTGGAGTTTAGTTCAGGGGACAAGCTTTGCCGAGGTAACCCTCGCAAAAGAGCAAGGCAGTTAGCCATATGCTCTTACTCGAACTCTATAATAGAGTCGGGGTTAAATAAAGGGGTTAAGCATGAGAAGATATAGCATTTGCTTGAACCACTAATTCTGGGCTTTTATTGCTTTGTTGACAATGGGCTTAATGATAACCCAGGTTAAGGGAAATTCTGAAATATCTTATTTTATTTTTGCATGTTTGTATGTTTATGGGCTATGGCGAGAGCCAGTGCCATGAATAAATTACCTTACCTTACCTTATATATATTGTTGTGTTGAATCTGGGTCTCCTGTGTGGGATAACAACCCAGAAAGGTATATTTTTTGTGTTGTAAGCCGCCTCGAGTCGTTACTGAGAGAGAGCGGGGTATAAATTAAACTGGATTGGATTGGATATTGGTGCGCATCGTCGGGACCTTGCCCGAAGTGTGCCATAATGCCTTTGAATCTCAATTGTTCACCACGGCTTACACAACAACATACTTTGGCAGATTTAGGATAAGTGAGGTAGTCCTGACATCCCGGAGGGACCAGAGTGAGGAGGGCCCTCATGATTGAAGACCTCACATGGACACCTTTAACACTACAATTGAGGTTGAGGCGATCAAAGACCGACCAGAGGAATAGGGGAACAAATGTTGAATTGTTCAGATGTGGGGAGCAGGGCATATGCCCAGTCGAGCAAATGAGGAGATACCTAAGCATACGCCCCAGGGTGGCTGGAACATTATTTAGGCATGCAAACGGCTCACCCTTGACAAGTTATCAATTGAATGCAATATTCAGAGTTGCCCTGGCCAGATTAGGTCTATCCCCTGGGGATTATGGGTCCCACTCATTCAGAATAGGAGCCGCCACAACAGCAGCAGGTTTGCCAACTGAAGCTATCAAGGCAATAGGCTGGTGGCGTTCTGGAGCCTTCAAAAAGTATATCAGACCTTATCCGCAATAACCAATTATTTATCCTGTACCTAGGACCTAGGTGCTTCATTGCGGAGAGGCGAATGGTCTGGATTGTGGGTTACAGCCTGGTGTGTTGGGCCAGCAAGGCCGCTGCCGAGACTGAGTGGGGGCACCAACCAAGCCTGAGTGACAAGGCGATTATTAACTGGTATGGAATGGGAGGTATGCGATGGCATCAGCTGATCCTGAGGTTCAGGTCCCTTCGGGATCGAGTAGCGGGGGCACTGCACATAATCATAGTTCACCTAGGGGAAAATGACATTCCGGCAAAGAAAGGAGTTAATTTGATACTTAAAATTAAGCGAGATTTAGCACAAGTTAAAAGTATGTTCAACAAAGTTCAGTTAGTTTGGACAAGTTTGGTACCTAGGCTTATATGGGGTCGGACCATTAAACCTGCCAAAGTCGACAAAATGAGAAGGAATATCAACAGGGAAATTGCAAAATGGATAGCGAGCATAGGAGGAACGACCCTTCGCCATGCAGACATCGTGTATGGGCGGACGGAACTGTTCCGTGAAGACGGAGTGCATTTGTCTGTGGCAGGGAACGAGCTTTACTTGGCATTTTTGGCTCACCATTTGAAGGCATTGTTGAGTGTATAGGCGGTGGGTGTTGGGAGAGCCCTGGAAGGACTCCCCCTTTGTGGCAGGGGTCCAGTATGCTATAGTAGGTTAAATGGGTTAGAAATTGATGAAATGAGTCATCTCCTTAAGAGATGGGGAGGTGACACCCAGTGCCAGGCGCAGGCAGCACGCACTGGGGTTATGGCCCTGGGAGGGGTACTGCAGTTGGGTCAGTAAGCACATGCACGGTCTGCTGACTTAGCGGGTACTCACCTCCTTACTCAAGCCCACAGTTGGGACGCTCCCCCTTTTGGCCAGAGCCAAGGTGCTGTCGAAGGGGAGCCTTGTTGTGATGGAGCTGGCACAGGAAGGCACATCCTGGCCAGTCACAAGTTAATAAGAATTAAGTAGCTAGCATACTGGACCCATATTGCTTGTGCAATCACCCACCGTCTTTGATAATTGGTTGAATAAAGAGTGCAGCCTGATTTAAACCAGCTTTTGGTCTCTGTGTCTCATTGGGGGGTGCGGCGACAAAAGGTTGATGGCACGATCCCCAAATATCAGGAGTATCTGAGTGTAGACAGCCAGTAGGGTGAGGTTCCAGGGAACAGATCTTGAATATAGCCAGGGTCTGTGCTGTTTAGAGCCCTAAAAACCAGTAGTACAGTCTTAAATCATCATCTTATTTCCTCTGCATCTGGCTTAAGCAAAACTCCTCTGCAATTTGATGCATAGCAACAAATAACTAAATAATAGGACAATTAAGTTGTGAAATTTGATGCTTCTGTCTGGCTCTTCTTTATGGGCCTGGTCATTGAGTCCCTTTGCTGTTTTCCATTCCACCCATATTGTCTGCTTTTTACTTTTAGGGGGTTGGGCAGGGTGGATTGGTGGGAGGTTTTTGTTTCTCTTGAATTTTTGTTGCAGTGCATTTTAAAATTGTTTCTTTGCAGTTTGGGGTAGGTGGGACAGGGGGAGGGACGTTTCTACAAGGCGGTCACATGTCATCTTGGTTATTCTACCCCCTACTTTGCCTGCCTGGCTGCAGCAGCTGGCTTTAAATTTACCCTGGCTTGAGAAGAACTGTGCGAGGCCTGAGAAGAACAACATGGTTGGGGACGGGATCCTCCTGGAGGAAACCCCATGCTGGATTTATGGCATGCATTTTAAAACTTGTTGAGTTTTTCTGCACTCTGCACATCTTTTGGTTGTAGCTTTCTTTGAACAAACTTAAATTTAAATGGTTTGCTTTTGCTTGCTGTGTGTGATGCTCCTCTGGTTCCCCCCATGCTCTCCCAGGCATGCAGAGGCCACCCAACTGGAATCGGGCATGGCTGAGCCTTCTCTGGTTGTTCTTTAAAATGGCCATGGACCCGGTCAGTGAGCCCCCTTGCTGTTCCCATATTGTCTGCTTTGCATTCTATTTTTAAGAGAGTGTGTGTGTGTGTGTGTGTGTGTGTGTGTGTGGATTGGTCGGGAAGGGTTTTTCTTTTCTTTTTTTCTCTTGAATTTTGTTGCAGTGCATTTTAAAATGCTTCCTTTGCAGTTTGGTGTAGGTGGGATGTGGTTTTTTTTCTACAAGAAGGCCACTCGTTTTAATTGCTTTTGATTTTGTGAACTGCCTGAGGCAGAAAGGGCAGGGTAATAAGTTTTTTAAATAAATAAATAAATAAATAAATAAATAAATAAAATGTTCTGGCTAAAGTCTTCTTGCCTATTCTACCCCCTACTCTGTGCAGGCTGCCTGGATGCAGCAGCTGGCTTTCAATGTACCTGGGCACTTGTTTTATCGCTTGCTGTACAAACGATAGACCTGCGCAAATGTTTGCATATGGAGTACATTGGAAAACTTTTGAGGTGCTTGGCTGGTGAAGCAAAGGAGCTGGGAGGATGAGAGCTTGCTTAGTTCTTGGCTAGTTTGTTATGTGTGGATGTCTTTGGTTGTGGTTTAGGTTGTGTCCGAGGGAGGGTGTCTTTGATTGCAGTTTAATAAACCTTTCCTTTGAGTCCAAGATCTGTATTTGTGGGTTTTTTATTGATTGCATATTATGATTATTATTATTAAGCATTTATATAGCACCAGCAGTGTACCAGGCTGGCACTTTACAGTTGTTGTTGAGACAGGTCCCTGGTTCAGTGGGCTTACAATCTAAGAAGGACAAGGATGAGGGGAACACAGGGGGAGACACACACACCCATTCCCATTTTTAGATTTATTAATTTTTTTAAATAGATGGGGTCATGGGGAACCGAGGCTGTAAATTTCCATATAGGCTCTGCCCACTTCTGGCGTCACCCTGCACCTCACCAGCCTTAGAACCCACCAGCCGCCACTGCAGGGAGATATTCTCAGCTGCTGCACCAATGCTTTGGAATTTCCTTACTCTGGAGGTTTGTTTAAGCCCTGGCTTGAGCATTTTCTGGAGGTGGTGTAAAACCTTTATATTTGAAAAGACATTTGGTGTGGGGGGGATAAGGATGTTTTTGGGAGGGGTGATGTTATTGGGTGGGATTGTGGTAGGGTGGGGGGAGGGTTTTTGTATTTTAACATTTTTATGATTTGTAAGCCACCCTGAGCCTTTGGGAAGGGTGGCATATAAATTTAAATAAGTAAATAAAACTACCTGTGCCTGTGTTCTCCAGAATTTCTGCAAGACTGGTGGGGCTGCATTGGAGAACCCATTAACTAGTTCCAGTGAACCAGAGCTCCTGCTCGGTGGTCAACTGAACTGAGCAAAACAGTGCATAGCTGGAGATGTGGGATGCATTGTGCCAGCAAATCAAGTGGAATGTTCACCACAGTACTCACCATCAGTGACTTTTTCACAATTAAACGTTAATGATTTTTAGGTAACAGTAAAGCATTACAAAATCTCTCTTTTCTGTGACTATCTCCTTCTGCCCCATCCACCTCCCGCCCAGCATGGGGCCAGCTTCCTTTTCCTCCTTGTATCCCATCCCCCCTGATCATTGCTCAGCAAGTGCTTTTTGGGGTCCCTATGACCATTCCTTTAGCATCAGGCCTGCTGCCTTCCCCTCGCAGGTTCCATCCCTCCTGCTCATTGCCTGGCAGGCAGCTTTTCCCTGTGGGGTTCTCATTCCCATAGCCCCAGGCCGGTTGCCATTTCCCCTCAGGTACTCTTCCCCCCACCCCCAGTGAACTGCTTGGCCGGTGGACTTTCTCTATGAGGTCCCTATCACCCTTCCCTTAGCACATGGGCAGCTGCTTTTATCTGTGGGGTTCCTTTCCTTAGCACTCTGCAGCCTTTCACTATTAATTTCCTATTGTAATTCCCAAAATAGACAACTGCTGCCTATCCCTGTGTGTTTTCTATTGTCATTCCCCATCAAATGTCCCTCAACCCCCCCCCCCCTTTTAAAAACATCCCTTCTTTTTACATACATACACTTTATTAAGTCCGAGAAGCTGGTCTGGAGGCTGCAGCTGGTGCAGAATGCCGCAGACCGTCTCCTTACCGGGGCGGGCCGCAGGAAGCACATGACACCTGTGTTCCGGGCTCTCCACTGGCTGCCTATAAAGTACCGGGCCAGGTTCAAGGTGCTGGTTCTGACCTTTAAAGCCCTTCACGGCCTGAACCCTGCTTATCTGCAGGATCACCTCACTCCCCATGCGACCCCCGAGATCATCCAGGGGGGCCTTTTTGCAGGTTCCCCGGGCGAAATGGGTGGCCACCGATGTGAGATCTTTTTCGGTGGCTGCCCCCGTGCTGTGGAACTCGCTCCCGGAGGAGGCTCAGTTGGCTCTCACCCTCCTGTCGTTTTGATGTTTGTGTAAGACCTGGCTGTTCCGCCAGGCTTTTGGCGAGGTGTGTGTGGTTTTTTTTAATGTATATGGGGTTTTTAATTGTGAATTGTTTTAATGTTTTGAGTTGTTGTTCACCGCCCCAAGTTGCCCTGTAGGCTGGAGGGGCGGGATAGAAATCTTTTATAAATAAAAAATAAATATCCGCCATGTTAGTGAAATATAACTGACAATAATAAAACATGCATCTAATCCAAAATACACCAGTCTCAATCATAAAACAACAAAAAGTAATCAATTCAGAGAACCTTCTCAACACATGACATTAATGACACAAAATTGAAGCTCCAATATTATATCGAGCCAAACAATCCATTTTAGAGCAAATCAGTCTCAATCATAGAAGGGCAGATTTGGCAGACAAAAATCACACCAATTCATATAGTCTTCCTTAAACAAAATGCTAGTAACAAGTACAAAGCTACAGCTTTAGCAGTTTCAGGGTTTCTAAGTATCAGCAAAAAGGAAATTCGTTGTTCATACGAGACAAAAACTTTGTATGCATAAAGTGGACTCAACCAACATTCTCTTAAACCTTGATAATATGGACAAGAGAATAATATATGTTCTAAAGATTCAATTTTAGTGGCTACACAGGGATACAGCCTCTCCCCCAGTGGGAGACTAGCTGCTCTACCTTTGGTAACCGCAGAGTCAAAAAGTTGAAAACGAGCTAGTGAGGTTGCTCTGTGAAACTGGTAATCAGAAAGCCAATCAAGATATGGTTCAAGACAAAACTGGACCTTAAGTTTATTATACCAGGGAGCTATTTTAATACCAGATAATCTAGCCATATCCTCCTGTGCTGAGATGTCCAAGAGTCTCTGTTTCACGGAACCTAGAAATTGGTACTTACTTCCAATAACACAGTCCTCAGGCAGGTAACCAATTCTGCAGAGAGCTCTTGAGACCTCTCCGCACCAGGGATACTTTCTAGCTCCGAGATGACGAGCTTGTTCAATCCAGCATAAAGCTGGTAATCGCTTCAGTTCCATTTGATACAGCTTGGCCCAATAACTTATGGCTCTAAATATGGTCAAAACAGAAAGCGCACACAATCCAGTTTCTGCTCGCAACATCACTATAGGTGCAGCAAGAGGCAGACCTAGCAGGCCTCTCATAAAGTTATTTTGCACCACATCTGTCTGGGAGTTATGGATTGAAAAACAAATCTCCTAGCCAAATAACACTTGTGGAATGACTTTAGTCTTATAAATTTTTATCACTGCACCAACTCCTGACGGTTTAAGGGACCTATATAAACGCATGATCCCTGCTGTGGTGCTGTTTGCTCTTTTTGACTTGGTATTTCTGTGTTCTGCCCATGAACCAGAAGCTGCAAACGTAATACCCAAGTGTCACAAAGAGATACTGGACTATAGGTTTAACAAATATGTAAAGCTGAATGTTAAACATGTATGCAATATTAAAACTGAGAACTGTAAACTTGCTTAATGTAATCGTGTAATGTAAAACCAAGAGCTGGAAATGCACTCCAGGAAATGGAGAGAGATAAAAGAATGTGGATTCAGAAGCCACTCTGGAGAACCAGACAGAAGCCCCATGGAGTTGCAAATGAATCTGCATGTCTTCCTGTTTGCCTTTCTGCGGACGTGACGGTGAACACGAAGGCTCCAGGCGTCTCCAGGCGGGAAAATCAAACAAAGGGATTGCAAAAGTATTTAAAGTAATTCGACCACTGAATCGCTGAGTCTAGGATCGAAGCTGGGGAAGGGCAGTAGCCTGCCAGCCAGCTTTACTGAAGCGATGCTTTGAGAGAAGAACTTTGCTTTCTACCAACTCAAGGACTCAGAGCCCAGCTAGCCTTTCACTGCTGGCTGAGAATGAACCCAAATGCATGGACTTTATTTAGGGCAAGACCTAACTAGGGAGTTGCCCAGTATAGACTAGGAATGTGTTATTTTACCTTTAGTTTATTAGCCACTCTGTGTTCAAACTATTCTTGCTTATGTAATCAATAAACTTTCTTCTTCACTAAGAAGTGATTTCTGTTGTTATACACTGGGGGACACAATTTGAGAAACTTGAGCCTTCAAGCTCTTGCGAACCCAGAGAGAGTGTGTAAACGGGAAGCTTTCTGGACCTTGGGTGGCAAAAGGATTTTCCCCTTTGCAGGACTGAATCAGCCAGAGAGAGAACTGGTTCAGGTGGGCTGTAAGTGAGGTAAACTGAGTCACCCAACCCAGGAAAGTGGGTACAGATCCCCAAAACCATGACAGTGGCACCCAACGAGAAGGGTTATGCTCAGAATTGTGTACCAATGTGTAGAAAAGCATAGGAGGATAGCCAACTGAGAGGTATCCTCTGAAGGGAGTAAATCCCATATCTGGAGAGAGTGAGTGCCAGAGCTTTCTGGAACTCAACTCAGAGTGGAATAAGCAAATCTTTGAACAGAGTGTGCAGTTTTGTTTTGATTTTGGGTGCCAGGGCCAGTTAACAAAATAGGGCTGCCAAAGCATTTTCACCACTTGAGAAGGTCAGAGCTGAGCAGGAAAGACCGAAAGGGAGGTATTGAAGTAGAGGGACAAACTAAACAACAACTGAAGCAGCTGATACGAGCTTTTGAGAGGATGGAGGGAGATCAGAATGGAGTGGGTTTGCAAAGCCCCCCTCCACCTGACCCGCAAGCGGGAGCTGAAAGACTTGGAGACAACCGGGGGCAGGGCTCAAACAATGAAGCTGAGCTCGTCAAACTAAAAATGGATCAGTAGTTTAGACTAGAGCAGATGAATTTTTAAATTATTGTTTATTTATTTATTTATATTTATATGCCGCCCCCCATACCTACGGCATCTCGGGGCGACTTCCAACATAGTCTAAAAACAATTTTTAAACATAAAACAAAATCTACAATATAATAATTAAAACAAATTTAAAACACCCCCCACAAAAATTAACCCACCCCCCTACCCTCCCCTCCGAAGGCCTGGGTGAACAGCCAAGTCTTACAGATGCGTCGAAAGGCCAACAGGCCCGGGGCCAGGCGAGCCTCCTCCGGGAGGGAGTTCCACAGCCGCGGCCTGGCCACCGAGAACGCCCTCTCCATTGTGGCCCCCCCGTCTTACATGGGGGACCTCCAGAAAGGTGCCCCCGGTGGACCGAAGGGATCGCCCTGAGGCATGGAGGGCGAGGCGGTCCCTGAGATATGAGGGGCCCAGGCCGTGCAGGGCTTTGTAAATCAATACTAACACCTTGAATCTGGCTCGGTACGCTATAGGCAGCCAGTGCAGAGTGTGGAGCACCGGTGTTATGTGCTCACACTGCCCCGTCCCCGTCAGGATACGGGCCGCTGCATTCTTCACTAGCTGCAGCCTCCGAACCAGAAACAAGGGAAGACCCACGTAAAGCGCGTTGCAGTAGTCTAGCCTCGAGGTGATGAAGGCATGGACGAGAGTGGCCAGATCGGGCCTGGAGAGGTAAGGTCGAAGCCCCTGTATCAGATACAGCTGGCGAAAGGCGGCTTTAGCCACCGCCTCCATCTGCTGATCCAGACGGAGGCCCAAATCCAAAACCACCCCCAGACTCCGAACCTGAAGAGCAACAAGTGGGCGAACCCCCCCTATCAGGGGGGCCAGCACCTCCCCTGCCCTTCTCACCACCATCACCTCCGTCTTATCGGGATTGAGCTTCAGTTTACTCTGCCGCATCCAATCCGCCACGGTCTCCAAACATTGGGATAGTAACTAGACAGCAGGACCTGGGTCAGTTGAAAACGAGAGGTACAGCTGAGTATCATCAGCATATTGGTGACATCGCACCCCGAACCTTCTCACGATCTCCCCCAGGGGCTGCATATACACATTGAACAACAGTTCAATGGAAAAATTGAAAGCGGAGGTGGAGGAGAAGGAGAAAGAACGGCGGATGCAGCTCGAACTCAAAAAGCTGAAAGCGGCGGCGAAGGAAAAAGAGAGGCAAGCACAAGCCGAGAAGGAGAGAGAGAGAGGTAGCACCAAATCGAGTTCCTGAAAGCACAGAAGGACCTGCAACCTCCAACCCTTTCAGGAGACAACGCTGATAGCAACAGAAGACGCAGGATTCAAGAATACGCTCCACTCATACCTCAATATGATGAGAGAGAATGCATTGATGATTTTTTCACCACTGCCCAACACATATTTCAACAAGAACAGATCCCCAATGACCTGCGGATCAACTTATTGATACCTAAAATCTCAATGAAAGCAAGAAAGGTGTACAACACAAAACTAGAGAAAAATCAAGCACTGACTTTTGATGGATTCAAAAACTCAGTTCTTGAAGAGTACAGGATCACCACTGAAACCTTTTGCCAGAAATTGTGCAACTTTAAAAAGGGAGATGGTATGTCTTATTCTGATGTGTGTAATATGGTGAAACAGTATGGGGTGAAATGGTTAACGAGGGAATGCTACTGGGGACCAGATTATCGATCTGGCTGTGCAAGAACTGTTTCTTAATGTTTGTAGCCCCAACCTAAAAGCACACTTGTTTAATCAGAGAATCAGGAATATTAAAGAGGCGGGTAGGAGGGTAGATGAATATACTGCAAATGCTATCTCAGCTTGGGAAAGGAAGCCAAATAATGGGGGAAAGTCCAAACAAGGGTTTTACCAAAAGCAGAATGGGTATAAACCTCCCCACACTGAGAAGGGTAACCAGACCCAGAACAAACCAAATGAAAACATGGGTGGGGGGAGGGATCCCCCAGACCCCAAAGAGCACACAATTCCCACACTCCACAGACCAATCCCATAACCTGTTATTCCTGTCACCAGACAGGACACATAGCAAAACGTTGCCCCAACCCTAGGAAAACTGAGGGTCAAACCAGACCTAAGATTGAAGCTAACTTGGCCTCAGTGAAGACAGATACTCCCACAGGTGATTATATCTGTTATACACTCCACGAACCACACACAGAAAACGCACATTTCTTCAGACCAGCCAAAGTAAATGGCATGCCCTCTGTGGGCCGAATTGATAATAGAGCTGACATGGTCATGGTCGGAAAGGATTTGATCCCGAAATCGTGTAACACCCCCCACAAGGTCTGTGGCAAAATGCCACTGGCACAGACGCCCGCCTGAAACTGTGAGGCAGGCTGTAACCTAAATGAGCACATGTTCAGGACCCCACATTCCAGGAATTCCTCAGGGTTACCTACATCCAGCAGGAAACAGGAATCTGATTGGCTTAGACTGGTCAGGGGGAATTTGTCCCTGGGCCAGGTGACTTACCTGGACAAATCACAGGGAGGGGGGAAAAGGAGCTTTAAAAGCATCAGACCCTCTCCCTTTTGGCTCTCTCTTCTCTGGGACTCTCATGGAGTGTGTTTTGTGACTGTGAACTCTGTAACTCTGGCCTAGCCAGAACAAGAACTTGTACCCCATAGGGAAACCATCACCTATGGAGATCAGACCAGGAGGACTAACCCTGCGTGAGTAATTGCTTGCCTGCCTGCTACTCAAGATAGTGTACTAGATAGGCATGTTCCAAACGGGGTGCCATTCCTCAAACCGGACTTGCTTTGCTCAAACGATTATCAACCCCTAGTTCTATGCTTGTATTCCTTTTTATATGTACCAATAAAGTCTACGTTTTCTTTTCACCCGACTGGGTGTGCGTGTGTGTTATTGGCTGAGCATTATACGTCTCCTTTGGCTAGGAAGCCTGGCCAAGCTACTGTGGAGGGAGAAACTCCCTATTTGGCCAATAGCCAGCAGCTTTGGTACCAAGGGAAGCCTTCCTTGGGTGACTCAGAGGTTTGGCCTCCAATGCAAGGAGGAAACCCCGGGAAAGAGTGCCGGGAACAGGGAGTGCTCTTGGGAAGCTGTGAGGCTTATACCTTTGGGGGTTCACATTTCCTGAGTGGTGTGAACGCTCTCTGGGGATACACTCGGGTGGTGGCAGCAGAATATCAAGGGTTTTCGGGGGTTTGCCAGCTGTGGGAACTCCTGGTCAGAGATTTGGAGAAACACAGTGAGGTGGGTGGCTCAGCTGTATAGCACCCCCTACTGGCGTTTCGCCACAAGGGGTGGTTTCAGACATGATGCGGTGAGATTCATCACAGTGAATCCGACCCTGGTGTCAAGTACTCACTGCGGGCTGCGGTGAGCCGCGTGGCCCCAACAGACATGATGGGGCGGCACCACCGCCCAGGGCCAACCAGAGTGAACCCGGGCCGGGGGAACCCTACAAATGTGATGTGGTGGCAAGAACTACAGTGGGAGCCCCACAAGGCACTGGGGTTGCGCGGACGCAAACATGGCTGCCTGAGGGCAAACGAAGCCAAAGACAGGGGAGGGCCCCGCCCAGGGAAGGGAAACAAGAAGGGAGGGGGTGGAGGGAGCTGCAGCACGAGCAGCACTCGCAAACAGCAGCCGCACGGAAGGCGCGCGCACTTCAAAACGAGAAGCGCACACACACACACACGAAGCAGCACGCCCACACAACACAGGGGAGCTGAGCAGGGGGACAGAGGGAGGCACACACCAGGGGGGACAGGGAACCGCACTGCCGGTCGGAAGCACAGGAGGTGGGGGTGTGTGGCGACGGGCCGGCACAGCCATCCCAGCAGGAGGGGGAGGGGGCAGGAGCCCAGCGGGCAAGGGAAAGGGGGACCCAGCAGCCCAAGGAGACAGGAGGCAACACAAGGCACAGTGAAGCACAACAGGCATTTATTGAGGGCACAAGCGGCAACAGCCCGGCGGAGAGGCATACAGCTCGGGAGCGCAAGGATAAACGGCGTGGGAGAAGGAGCAGCAGCAAGGGGGGCGCGGGGGCCAGTCCTGGAGGAGGGGAACCAACACAACGTCTTGCCATGGAACAAGTGTCCGGAGGAGAAGCACACCCAGTGCACAAGGGGAAGCACCGGACAAGGGCATGGACACCCCCCCACACCTGCCCGCACAGGGGAGGAAGGGCAAGAGGGCCACCCAGACACCCCCCCCAAGGCAAACAGAGGGCCGGTGGAAGGCCGGTCCATGGTCAAGGGCCACCAAGGCGAGGGAGCAGCCCCAGCGCCAAGGAACAGGGGCCACCAGGCCAGGTGCAGGAGAGCCTGGGCAAGGGTGCAGGAAGGCAGCTCACGGAGACAGAGGGCTGTCAGCGACATGTCAGCAGGAGGCCACCCGGAGGGTTTTGGGGCAGAGCCCGCAGGTCCCAAGCGAGAGAGCGACAGGCGGGCAGAGGCGGGTCACAGGTGGTCCAGCAGTCCCAAGGCAGCAGCAGGCAGTGGCGATAGCACCCAGGCCACAGGCAGAAGGAAGGCGCTGAGGAGGCACCCAGATGCCAGATGAGGCCGGTGTGCCCTAGACCCAGCTGCTGGGGCTACCATCGGGTGGAGGGAGCGAAAACGACAGCAGGTGCACATATCGGGGCCATTGCCACAGACCCTGGCAGAAGCCGCGGGTGGCCACGTGGAAGCAGATTAGGTAGAAGGCCTCGAAGGGATCCGCACAGCTCATCCCGAGTTGCACATTAGAGTGGTCGCACACCTCAGACAGGGCCGCCAGCTCAGGTCAAGAGGGGGCGGGGGAGGGGGGGCATGCCATAATCAGCCGTAGGAGGCCAGGGCAGGTGGGACAGCTCCAGCAGATGGTAGTAGGCAGCCCCGTGGGAGCGTGTATACCCACGCGCACCCTGTACGCTGATGAAGTAGGACATGGCCACGGCAGGGCCACCCTCACTCAGGCAGGTCACATATCCCGGGAAGGCGCACACACACAGGGCGGAGGCTGTCTCGGCAGGACTCCACGCCACAAGGCCCCCTCCAGAGTTGACGGTAGGCGCCCCTCAGGGAATGGGGCGAGCCCCAGCTCCTCACAGTGCACGTGGCAGTCACCAGCGGTTGTGGCATAGCCAAAGCGCAGCATACCAAAGCTCAGGCAAGAATAGGCATTCAGTCGGGTGGGCAAGGAGTGCAGGCAGTGCTGAACGATGGGTGAACGCCACAGGTCGCAAAGGGCCATGCTCTTGCGGGCGATCCAGGCACAGACAGAGCCCTCAGAGCCGCCGAGTGGGACCTCAGGCTGAGATGCAGCTGCCATCGTACAGCTCCTGGAGGGTCTGAGCCGCAGCGGCCGTAGGGGCAGCATGGGATGCGGGGCAGCATGGGATGCGGGGCTGGGGGGCTGCACAGGCAGACAGGGGCTGCTAAGGCCGACAGATAACAGCAGGACTGGAACAATGGGGCCGCTGGGGAGGGAGGCGAAGGGAGTGGGCAGCGCACAGCTGCCGGCATTCAAGGCCGGACAGCCCCACGCATACACACCTGCTAGATGGATAGGAACGTTAGCAAGAGCACGCACAGGGAGACATAGTGGCCCAGGGGCTCAAGCCCCGGGCCCGGGGGGGGGCAGACAGGACAGGGTACCCCTAACGCGGCACCACAGCCGCTACCGGGGGAGCACAGCAGCACCCCGGTGTACCCCCACCCCCTCACCACCGGCACTGGCAGACCCCCCCATGCGGGGGGCTGAGCTCCCGGGCCGCTAGCCCTTCTGACATAGGCTGTGCGGCCACCGATGCGCACCCAATGGCCCCGGGGTGTGTGTGTGTGGAGGCGTACATATATGCGGCACAGGGGCATGGTCAGGGGCGGTAGCGAGCACACGTTTCCCTACTGCTGCCTGCCCTTTAAATCTCCCTTTGTGTTCCGCTTGTTGTTGGTTGCCTAGCAGCGACGCTGCGTGCCGTCACCACGGCCCGTGGTCGTTTCCTTCCACCACGGCCAGGGGTTTCCATTCAGAAGTTACTTTTCATTCACCCCTGCCGTAGTGAGCATTCACCACACTTCTGGACCTCCTCCTGCTCTGACCTCATGAAGCATGGTTAGGGTCACCCGGCCCGCGTTTGACTGTGGTGAACATCTGGATGCGGGCCAACAGACATGCACGGCTCTTTCACCACCCCCACATTTGACTGCGGTTGACTGTGGTGAATGCCAAAAACGTAACGTCTGAAATCACCCAAGGTCTACATCACTAACTACATGGGTCAGGAAGATGAAAACCCCACAGCAAAGGTGGAATTGGAATGGGAGGGGGTGAAGGGACAAATCACGGTGGCCATGTTCCCCAGCACCACAAAGAACAAGCTGTTGGTGGGGAATGCTATAAACAAATGGTTGTTGGACGGGAGGTGGAAAAAAGCTCAATCCCAGGAACATGGGGAGCTGGAGAGCAACCCGGAAAGGGAGGGAGAGGGGCAGCAAGGCTCTGAGAGCCCCAAACAGGTTGCACCTCAACCCCTGAACTCCACTGGGGACCAGAACCAGGCCCAAACTGAATCCCAAGCCCGGCCAGCAGATGTGGCCGGGACAGAACCAGAAGGGGACCTGGGGAGTTCTGACCCACATGGGGATGAACAAGACACAGACCCAAGGTTAGAATTCACAAGTAAAAACTTGATTGCGACACAAACTGATTTCAGAGCAGAACTGACAAAGGATATGACTTTACAGGGAATCAGGGAAGCAGCCGAGAAGGGAGACCCAACTGCATCACATGGGGCGAAATACTAATGGGAATGTGGGTTGCTTTATAAGATCCTACCCCAGGGAAGTGATGGGAATGGGCAGGATCAGTTCAGGAAACTGGTGGTACCAAAAAGGTTTACAGAGGACTTGCTTATCTTGGCACATTCCTCTCCCTTTGCTGGACACCTAGAAGTTAAGAGAACGCTGCAAAGGCTGCCATTAAACTTTGACTGGCCAGACATAAAAGGAGACGTTAGAGTATTCTGCCAGGCGTGTGACTCCTGTCAGAGGAACAAGAAAGGGAATGACTCCCGAAAGGTGCTCCTACACCACCTCCCTATTATTGAAGTGCCTTTTTACAGGGTGGGGATGGATATTATAGGTCCCATGAGAAAAGCCTCCAGATCTGGGGAAAAAATACCTACTAGTGGTGGTAGATTATGTCACTAGATATCCTGAAGCTGCAGTTCTTAGGAAAGTTGACACTGCTAGTATAGCAGATGCATTACTGGAAATTTTCAGTAGGGTGGGGTTTCCCAAACAGGTCATAACAGACAGAGGAGCAAATTTCCTCTCCAATATCTTCCAACAGCTCTGGAAGTTATGTGATATGAAGCAGACAACGACAGCCATATATCACACCAAACAAATGGGCTCATTGAAAGATTTAATGGGACACTGAAGCAAATGCTAGCTAACTTTATGACCAAAAGGACAAATGATTGGGACAAACTGTTGCTGTACCTCCTATTTGCATACAGGGAAATACCCCGGGGATCCACTGGATACTCTCTGTTTGAATTGCTATTTAGAAGGAATGTGAGGGGTCCCCTAGATCTAGTAAGAGACTCCTGGGAAAGCTTAGAGGAAATTGAAGGACAACCTATAACTAGATTTGTCCAGCAATTTAGGCAGAAAATAAACTTCATGTTAAAGGACGCCCAAGAGAACCTGTTCAGCAGCCAAGAGATCCAAAAGATAACATATGACAAGAAAGCCAAAGACAAAACTTACAACCCAGGAGATACCGTACTAGTAATGAGACCAACAAATAAGGTTGGGAGGAAAACCATTTGGGATGGCCCATATCATATAACTGATAAGAAAAATCAGGTCACTTACTGTGTTAATAAACCTAACACCAGGACAAAGGCCCAAGAATTTCACATAAATAGAATCAAAGATTACCATGATAAGGAAACTCAGGCTTGCTTAGCTGTGGTGGCTGACGGTGATGGGGAAATGGATGGCCCATTACCAGACCTCCTGCAGGAGAGCTAGGGAGCTGAGTCACTGGAGGAAATTTGCATTTCCACAGACCTCAGCACCTCCCAAGGGCAGGAGATGATGCAACTCCTGCAGGAGCACAAAGAGATCTTTTCAAACAAACCTGGGCAAACAGACATCATTGTACACACCATTGAGACAGGAACCAAGAATCCAGTCAAGTCCAGTCCCTTTCACACAAATGGGAAAATTCAAACACAGATCCACCAGGAGATTGAGGAAATGTTGCAACTGCAAGTCATACAGGTCTCAAAGAGTCCATGGGCAAGTCCAGTGGTTTTAGTTCCAAAACCCGATGGCTCCATAAGGTTCTGTGTTGATTATCGTAAATTGAATGCCATAATGGTGTCAGACCTGTACCCCATGCCCAGAACAGATGACATGGTAGAAAGGAGAGCAGGAGCTACGTACCTGACTAACCTAGACATGACCAAGGGTTATTGGCAGATTAGAATTAACCCCGAGGACCAGCCCAAAACAGCATTTATAACTGACAAGGGCCTATATGAATTCACAGTGATGCCGTTTGGGTTAAAGAATAGTGGGTCTACTTTCATGAGATTAATGGATCACATCCTAGAAGGGATGCGCGACTTCGCCTTGGCTTATATAGATGAACTGGTGTTTTACAGTAACACATGGGACACACACGTAAGCTAGGTACTACACAGAATAAAAGGGGCAGGTCTAACAATAAAACCATCAAAGTGTAAAGTTGCTATGGGTACCGTTACATACCTAGGACATGAGGTGGGGAATGGCAAATAACGACCTTGAAAAGACAAAGTAGAGACTATTTGCTCCTGGCTTGCACCCACAACCAAAAAACAGATCCTGAGGTTCATAGGCATGACTACTTATTTCCACCGTTATGTCCCACGCTTCAGTGAGATAGCAACCCCCTTAGCTGACAAATGTAAGAAGCGATGCCCAGAGAAGGTACAATGGTCAGACGAGTGTCACAATGCGTTGGACAAACTTAAGAGGGCTCTGTCGGAGGCACCAGTGTTAATCAGCCCAGATTATGACAAGGAATTCCATATCTGGACTGATGCCTCTGACACCAGCCTGGGAGCAACCCTCACACAAAAAGAGGAGGATGGAATAGACCGTCCCATTGCATACCTTAGCAAGAAACTTCTCTGATAAAAGAATCTGGCAACCATTGAAATAGAGTGTCTGGCCATAGTGTGGGCTGTCAAGAAACTTAAACCTTACTTATTTGATAGAATGTTCACAGTATACACTGCCCACTCACCTCTGACATGGCTTAATAATGTTAAAGATTCCAACTCCAAACTGCTGAGATGGAGCTTTTGCAGGAATTTGACATGAGAATTGAACACATAAAAGGTAAACAAAATGTGGTAGCTGACGCACTCTCATGCACGGACACCCCAATCTAATCATGTTACGGGACACTGTCGTGACCACTCCACATGATCTGGAAGCAGGGGAGATGTCACAAAGAGATACTGGACTATTGGTCTAACAAATATGTAAAGCTGAAGGTTAAACATGTATGTAATGTTAAAACTGAGAACTGTAAACTCGCTTCATGTAATCGTGTAATGTAAAACCAAGAGTAGGAAATGCACTCCAGGAAATGGAGAGAGAAAAGAATGTGGATTCAGAGAACCCACTCTGGAGAGCCAGACAGAAGCCCCATGGAGTTGCAAATGAATCTGCATGTCTTCCTGTTTGCATTTCTGCGGACGTGATGGTGAATACAAAGGCTCCAGGCTTCTCCAGGCGGGAAATTCAAACAAAGGGATTGCAAAAGTATGTAAAGAGACAATTGGAATTGAAATCCAATTTGACCACTGAATCGCTGATTCTAGGATCGAAGCTGGCGGAAGGGCAGTAGCCTGCCAGCCAGCTTTGCTGAAGCAATGCTTTGAGAGAAGAACATTGCTTTCTACCAGCTAAGAGACAAAGTACCCAGCCATTACACCTGGCTGAGAATAATCTCAAGTTTATGGACTTTTTATAGGGTAAGATTTATGTAGGGATTCACCCAGTATAGAATAGGAATGTGTTATTTTACTGTTTACTTTATTAGCCACTCTGTCAAACTAGCTTTGCTTATGTAATCAACAAACTTTCTTATTCACTAAGAAAGTGTCTGTTATCTAGCACTGGGGACACAATCTGAGTACTTGTGCTTCCAAGCACTGGCGAACCCAGAGAGTGACAGTGTGTAAACGGGAAGTTTCTGGGAAGTTGGGAGACAACAGGATTATCCCACTTGCAGGACTGAATCAGCCAGAGAGAGAACTGGTTCAGGTGGGCTGTAAGTGAGGGAAATTGAGTCACCCAACCCAGGAAAGTGGGGTAGTGGACCCCCAAAACTGTGACACCAAGTATGTATATTTTGAAACTTGGGATAACCTGCGTTCGTCCAGCCTCTAATTATGATGTTTCCTATTCCGGCCAAAGCAGACAATCTGAGATTTTTGCTGGTTTATGGTCAGACCATTTGCCTGACAGTAGTCATGGAGTTGATCCAGACATAACTGCAGAATTTGGTGAGACTGTGATAATAGGACAGCGTCATCCGCATAAAGTAATATACTTGGCCTTTCACCAATTAATGGTGGAGTCCGACTGGCATTATTGATTAGTTACTAAATCATTTATAAAAAGGGAGAATAGTAACGGGGCCAGGACGCAGCCCTGTCTCACCCCCAATTTAAGTGGGAAAGGGCTGGAATAAATGCCTGAACTGTCCAGGCGCACAACTGCACTAGTGCCGGAGTGCAGAAGCATGAGCATTTCCAGAAGTATACCCATCTTATCTAACTTGGCCCATAGTTTAGATCTGTCATATTAAAGGCCTTAGGAAAAGATCAATAAAGGCTGTGTGTAACTTGCCCCTCCTAATTGGGATATACTTATGAATCAAATGTTTAAGAACAAAACAGTTGTCTATAACTGAGTGTCCCTGACGGAACCCAGCTTGTTCCTCTGCCAATAATTGATTTTATGTAACCCATAGTTCCAATTCCTCCAGGAGGAAATGGGAATATAATTTTCCAATAACTGAAAGCAGACTGATTGGCCTGTAACAGGCTGGATCTTTTTTGTCCCCCTTCTTGAAAATAGGAATAATAATGGCAATATTCCAGCTAGATGGTAAAAACCTATTACTATTACAGAGGGAGAAGAATCTCGCCAAGACTGGGGCCCACCAGGCTGCAAAGTTCTTATATATCTCAGGTGGGAGAAGGTCCAGACCAGAAGCCTTACTAAGCCTCAAGATCTTGATATAGGAAAGAACCCTATCATCTGTTACTTCTGGGAGAAAAGATGTTATCACATCTGGTTCACCCTTGCTGTGCTGATTAGGCAAAATGAGCAATAATCTGTCATCTCCAAGGGGGTTAATAAATAGATGTAAAGTACCGAACCCACTGTTCACCACTAATGTGAGATGCTGCAAAACCATCCCTTGTACCTAAGGAAGTATTAATTATCTTCCAGAACCAGGTGGAGTCATTTAAGGAGCAAACAGTCTGAAGCTCAGTCCAAATCTGGGCAGATTGGACTGCTTTTTTTCTCAGAGAAGCTTTTTGTACATTCAGGGCCCAGCCTGAGAATAAGTACCTGGAAAAGGGTCCAGGCGTCAGCACTCTCCCAGGGAGCCAATGAGCCCTTGCATCCCTCTGGAGCAACACAGCTCTAAGTAAAATGCCCCCCCTTCCAGGGCCCAACCCTAGAATAAGTACCTGTAAGGGAAGAGGGTCCAGGCATCAGCACTCTCCCAGGGAGCCAATGAGTCCTTGCATCCCTCTGGAGCAACACAGCACCAAGTAAAATGCCCCCCTTCTGGGGCCCAACCCTAGAATAAGTACCTGCAAGGGAAGAGGGTCCAGGTGTCAGCACTCTCCCAGGGAGCCAATAAGCCCTTGTATCACCCTCCTTTTTAAGGAAGCACATAATTCCAGGTTTATGAAAAGTGAATGAACTTTATTAGCTTTTCCCTGTGGGGTCCCTATGTGTCACCTGAAAGGAAACATTTATTTGTGAAGTTACTATTGCCGTTCCCCATGGAGACCTCACAAAGGCCTAACCCCCCACAAATGCATGGCCAAAGGCCTTTCCCTCCCCCCCCCCTTATCCCCCATTTCCCACACCACTCCAAATGCCAAAATCCCCTCCCAGCACCCAAACCATTCCCTTCTCCTCCTTCTCTAATGCTCACACCTCAAAGTCACCATCCCCCCCCCACCTTCAAAAACATCCCTCATTTTTCCCAAAGCAGCACACAAATCAGGGTTTATGAAAAATAAACACTTTATTACACAACCATAACATTTTTTTTTTGCACCTGCTCCTCCTGAAGGCAACTGTTTGGCGCACTCACTTTGGGGAGAGATTTTCCTAATCTTCTCCTGTGAATTTGGTTGAGACAGCATGTTCATAGGAAGCATACAGGAATGATTGGCAAGAGGGAGGTGTGCCTAGCCCAGGCACTGTTCCCTGGCACGGTTACAGCGTGGAGTGGGCTCGGATGCTTACCCTAGGGTGTGGGGAATACCAGGGCGGGTGGTCTGGTTCCCCATATGGGGGTATGTAACATTATTGTCAGGATTCAGCCCAAAAGTCATAGTCACTCTAGGGAATCAGCAATCCTTAGTTTATTCAAATAACACAGTTCATGTATATACACATAATTCTCCACCATAGTCTCGGATGTCCACAATACCCTAAGTTTTCCCAATGTTTGGAGGCCGTGGCGGATTGGATGCGGCAGAGCAGACTGAAGCTCAATCCCGATAAGACGGAGGTGATGTTGGTGGGAAGGGTGGGGGAGGTGCTGACCCCCCTGGTAGAGGGGGTTTTCTTCAGGTTCAGTCTCGGGGTGGTTTTGGATTCGGGCCTCCGTCTGGATTGACAGGTGGAGGCGATGGCTAAAGCCGCCTTCCGCCAGCTTTATCTGGTACGGAGGCTTCGACCGTACCTCTATGGGCCCGATCTGGCCACGCTCATCCATGCCTTCATCACCTTGAGGCTAGACTACTGCAACGTGCTCTACGTGGGGCTTCCCTTGTTTCTAGGTCGGAGGCTGCAGCTAGTGCAGAATGTGGCGGCCTGTCTCCTGACCAGGGGCGCCTTTCTGGAGGTCCCCCGCGTAAGACGGGGACCACAATGGAGAGGGTGTTCTTGGTGGCCGGGCCACGGTTGTGGAACTCCCTCCTGGAGGAGGCTCGCCTGGCCCCGGGCCTGTTTGCCTTTTGATGTGTATGTAAGACTTGGCTGTTTGCCCAGGCCTTCAGAGGGGAGGGTGGGTGGTGGGTTTTTAGTGATGTTTTAGACTGTTGGGGGGTTGATTTATTGTTGTTTTTATTGTTATCATTGTATTTTATAATATTGTACACTGCCCCGAGATGCCGTAGGCATGAAGGGGCAGCTAACAAATCTAAATAAATAAATAAATCACTGGCTCTGAGACAGTGACAAGTAGTGAGGGATGTCCTCTTGCAGTCACGTATTCCAGAGGGGCAAGTGTGGCTGCAGCGAGAGGGGTTGGAGCTGGAGTGGCCAAGGCAAGCATGGACAGCGCGGGAGCTGGATCCACCTGCTTCTGACCCCTGGTGAAGGTGCAGCCATACAGGCGGGATGTGACAATGGCTCCATCCACACACAGGAACCAGTCCAGAAGCTCATAGTAGGGCAATGTTTGCCTTCCACGGCGAGAGGCAAAGTTGTCCTGGATCTCCTTGTATCTGTGCCCCAAGTCTTTGGCCCACTGTCAGCTCAAGTCTTTGGCCTGCTGGCTGTTGTAGCCCTGAAGCCACATTTGGGCCAAGATCTCGTAGAACACCACCTCATTCCTATAGCGCTACACCACAGCATATCGTACCTTCTGCTCCCCGCATACCGCGATGAAGGCCTTGGTCTCTTCAGAGAATATAGTATTTGCAGGCCGATCTTTACAAAGCGAGCACCTGAAATTACACATGGGAGGCAGTGGTGCTGGTTGTTGCCTGGCTCTCATATGAGCCAGGGCCGTAGTGATGGTAATCCTCAGGGCCTTGGCCTGATCATGTCCACTGGGCCTGTGTCTTGAGTATCTGAGATTGCATCTTGTAGGTAGCAGTGATGGTTGTTGCCTGGCTGTTGGTATGAGCTATTGCCCTGGTAATTTCGCACAAATAATGCTGGAGAACGCAGTGGCTGGGAAAAAGCAAGTGTTGGGCACGTACTGCCAACCAGGGAGAATGCATGTTTGAAAATGACTTGGTGGGGTTGAAGGTGGACTTTACAGATGTGGCAGTAAGAGTAAGAGGGGCTGGAAGTGGTTGGTCTTTGGAAAATTCTGTAGGCTTTTTACCCATGATTCTATGCTGTTGGAGGACCTGCACGCAAGGAGACTAAATACAACCTAATTGACAGGATGTGGACACACATTACATGGATATGGGTACGCCATTATCCCGAATTTGCCTGCATGGTGGGCTCTACATTCTCTGGGATCCCACCGCGAGTCGGGGCTGTTGTCCTGTGGGTGATGGCCATGCAGCGATTGGGACAAGCACCTAATAAACAAACAGGTGGACATCCACCTGGTGTGGACTGCCGTCTCATTTGTTAACACCCATACTTTTCACATCTTTGCTACTGTCTGGGGTCATGGGTTTATACTGGTCTCAAAATGGGGTCATCTGGGAATTTTGGGGGGGAAACAGCTCATTCATGTGTGGCTGCTTGGGTTTCTTTGTCTCTCAAACCTTCTTTGCACATAGTACATAGGGTGCATTCACATGAGAGGTTTAGTTCAGCAAATGGGACTTCCTCTGCCTTATTGACGATTGTGTGATTTATAGTGTGGGTTGCACCGCCGTCCTAAAAGCTAAGCCAAAAAAAATAAGGGTTGACAACTGGACTAAATCCATCACCTGAATTTCCCTTATCCTGTGAAGGGATTAATCCACATCATCAATCAGCCTTTATTGCTGTGCAAGGGAATAGTCATGTTTCCGCCTCAGGGGATGAATCCTTACTGCCTGCCTAGAGGGGACAATGCACTGCGGACAAGAAAAACCACAACAAATAAATCACATAATAGTGGAACACCTCTTATCAGCCTTGGCACTACACCTGGTAAATTTAAAAGGGGGAGAGAACTTTAGAAGGGGGAAGGATTGCGTTAACGATTAAATACAGGAATGCTAACTCAAAGAATACACCCAGGAGAAGAGTCTTCTGTGATCTCATGTGACTGCATCCACAGTGGGGGAAGCCATGAGAACTCCATCCCCCCTGAGCTGGCTTTGTACAGTACTGGGTTCTATGCCACACAACTCCCCTTCACACACAGCCCCACAGGGGACACCAGCATGGACTTGTGCTCCATGTTGGCTGAGGGAAGAATGTTGTTTGTATGGCCCTTCCCCTTACAATTCGAGCACTGCTGTAGGCAAGCTAACAGCTACAAAATAACTATGTTCTCTTTGAAAGGTAAAGGGGTTAACCCCCACTAGGTAACTCACGTTTAACAATATGCCAATAGGAACAGTTTTAACAATTTAGCTTTGGCAACTACCACAAGGAAGTTCCTCTTTGGGTCTTTGAGCCCAAAGAATGGTTTTGCGGGCCATTCCCCGCCCCCGGTGGCACTGCGAAGCACTTCAGTCTCACGTTGTTGTCTGTGCCCCACTCCGCAGTCAGGAAAGCTTTTCAAAAAGGGACTCTCCTGATCTTACGCTAAATAAAGCCCTGAGGCCGAGGCGGGCAAAGGCGCGTGTCCAGCTGCAGCGTGTGACCTGATGTCCGGGGTGGGGCCCCAGGGAGGCCCAGACAGTCTCCGCGGCGGGCACGGGCCTCTGCTGGCGGCGGGGTGACGGCTTCACGTTGCTGTTGCCTTTGCTGCAGCCACCCACCCCGGGGAGGAATCCGGGAGCGGAGGAGGTTTCGTCTGCGCTAGCCGGCACGGTGTTCCTCCGCCCGGCGCTGACGGGACAGATCCCTCCGCGCGCGGCTCCTCCAAGTAAGCTTTGCTACCGGGCCGGAGCGTGGGGAGCCCCCCCCCGCCAACGGCGATGGCCCGGGACGGATGGGGGTCAGCGCCCCGGCCGTTCGTGCTGTTAGTGGTGCTGAGCTGCTGGGAGCTGACTGCTGGTGAGTGGCGCCGCGGCCCCAGAATCTGAGAGGATGGGATGCGAAGCGAAGGGTTCTGGCCCGGGTGGACGCGCTGTGAGGCCGGGCTCACTCTCGCAACCCGGGTGTTCACTACCACCACCCGCTCGCCAGGGGGCGCGCTCTGAGGGGCTGATCCAGGCCGGGGCCCGGCTCTGATCCGGGGCCGTGTAGCCTTGGTCGCCCTTTGGCGCACCCTGCTCTGAGAAGTCTCCGCTCCCGGCATCCCCCCCCCCCGTGTTCCCCGGGGTCCAGCCACTAGCCCGTTGCGGAGGAGGTGGAGACTGGCTGCGAATCCTAGCGTCTCCCTGGCCATGGAGAGAAGTCGGGGATGAGATGACTTGTCTTCGTTCCCTGTTGTTTCGGGCATCCGTGCCCTCGGGTTTGCTCCGGTCTCTACTCGTGGCAGATTTTAAAAAATAGTTTGTTTCTTATTTGATCTTTTGTGCAGATGGCTAGAATGTGATAAATGATAAATCCTGTGGTAGTGCCGGGGGTTGGACTAGGTGACCCTTGAGATTGCTTCCAGCCAGCGCTGGAACTTAATATCTCCCTAACTCCCCCCACACTTTCCCCCTGCCCTCTGGCTGTCCCAGGAACCTGGCTGGCTTGAACAAGAGTCTGTTTGGTGCCCTGCTGTAACACCATGCCCATGTTTGTGGGTATCTTACCAGTGACAAGCTGAACCAGGGTGCTTTAGTGATCATTACTCAGCTGGGGAGGAAATTGATGCAGTACCACTTCCGTTTTCACTGTTCTTCTGAACACTACCAAACTGGAGTAGTTACTTTGATTTAAGCAAAGTTGTTTGGTTTATCTCGGTTTGTCGGAACATGGTCTGTGTGACCGAGCCCCATGTGTTGGGGACCGAACAGGAACCCCTCACCCCCATTTCATGGAATCCATGAATGAACTTGAAATGACAACGTGGGTGCAAGAAACATTGGTGGAGAAGGTGAGCACACAGAGCTTCAAATGTGGAGTGACTTGGCCTGCAGAGAAGGCCCACACCACCATTTCACATGAGGCTCCAACTTTCCTGCACTGTGGAGGATCCTGTGGAGTGCTGTGCACCCTCAGTCCTCACTGATTTCACAGGGGATGGCATCTTTGGGGACTGGACCCAAAGTAGAATGGCTCAGTTTGGTCATGAAAGTCCTGGCAATGTCTGAGAATTTCTAGGAATAACACAAGGGTTCTAATCTAAAGCTGATGTAACTTTTGCTTCTTAAAATAAAAAGAACAGCCACTTAAACAGGGTTCCTCAGCTTTATTTAAAAAAAATTTTTTTGTTGTTGTAAAAGACAGATAGAAATGATGAGTTTAAATATGGAAACATAGGACAGTTAGTTGAAAATATAGTTCTGCTAACCTTATCAGTTAACCAAAAAAACCAAGATAATACTAATGGCATGAAAGCTGTGAAATGCTTTTTATATTAAGAGATGCCTTTTATTGATGGAGGCCCTGACGTTAAGTTGGTTGCCCATACTGAAACTTCACATACTGAGACAGTAACTCTACCAACACCAAAGGAAGTCATTTTTTTTTTTTTAAATTCTTTAATAAATTGCTTTGGATCTTTAACTACTTATTCTGAATTACTAATTTGTTAAGGTGTATAAATGTCAGTGAATCTGTGGATCTAAAGATCACGTGTTCAAGATACTACTAAAGGTGCTTTCAGACAAGCGCCTCCTCACCCATTACCCACTGATTACCAGTGGGTAATGTGTAGGTTATGGGTGGGGAGGCACTTGTTTCAAAACACCCATGGTCATTGGTCAAGATTCCTTTGGTCTGTTCTCGGTGGAAGATAGATACTATTGGATTTCAGGCTGCTTTGATGAGCAAGTCTATTAAGGTTGGAGATCTGATCTGTTGTTTGCTCTGTGCTTCCCGAAAATATGTTCTTGACCAACAGTAAAATATCTTGTAAACTCTTCTTTATACTGTCTTTGCATGTTAGCATGATATACAGATGACCTCCGGCAAATGGAGTGTGAGGGTACTAAGGCACTGGTGATGGAAATTGTGCTTAGGGTTCTGACCACTTATGGCATGGAGGGTTTTTAACAATTTCTATGCTGTGATTGTGGTGAACAGTAAAAAGTTGTCTTTCTCTGTTTAATGTCTCATCCAGACATACTGTATTTGCACTAAGTGGTCTGGGTAACTAGAATGTCTCCACTTGGCAACAGTGAGTGTTTGTTTGTTGGGAGAAAATTTTCATCTAATTTGTAGATCTGACCAACTTAAACAGCATGGATTATTTTGTGTGGTGGTGGAAGCAGAGTGGAGTTGTTTATTTAAAATCACTTGATTTAGATATTACCTAAAATCAATTATTGAAAGTATTGACTTTCTCGTTGATTAAAAAAAGATTAGAATCTTTAAGATTTTAGTAAGATTAGTAATTTAAGATTTATATTTGTGTTCTCCTTATTGGCTTGCCTAGCTATTATAACACATTTATGATTATTTACGACTAGGACTTGCTGAAATAGTCACATGAATTCTGTCAATTATTTTCAAGAACTCTTGGAAAACTGGTGAGGCGCCAGAAGATTGGAGATAGGGTCATTTGCCTAATTTTCTTACTTTNAGAAAATTCTACACCAATCAGCCTAACTTCAATATCTGGAGATATACTAGAACAGATTATAAAACAGTACGTCTGTAAATGCCTTGCCTTGAGGGGAATGCTTTGGCTACTATCAACCATGCTTTCATTACCTCGAGACTGGACTATTGTAACGTGCTTTACGTGGGGCTGCCTGTGGTGACGTTTCGGAGGCTGCAGCTAGTGCAGAATGCAGTGGCCCGTCTCCTTACAGGGACGGGCTGCCGGGAGCATATTACACCAGTGCTCTGTTCTCTGCACTGGCTGCCTATAGCCTTCCGGGCCCGATTCAGGGTGCTGGTTCTTACCTATAAAGCCCTACGCAGTTTGGGCCCCATGTATGTGCGGGATCGCCTCACTCCCCGTGCTCTGGATTGATTGCTGCGGCCGGCTGGCAGCACCCTTCTTGAAGTTCCCCGGGTTTCCCGGGGGGCGACTATGGCGAGGGCATTCTCGGTGGCAGCGTCAAGCCTGTGGAACTCGCTCCCAGTGGAGACCCCGGACCTCTCCTCTTTTTGACATCGTTGCAAGAGGGAGACGTGTGAGGGTGGGTCTTTATTTTTAGGGGAGGGGTATTTATTTCTCTGAAATGTTTGTTTTTGGCATCCCCCTCTTCCCTTGGGGGGATGCTTTCCCCCTCTTTCCCCCCTTTTCTATTGTTTTCTGTTTTATAGAGACTTTATATGTACTTTATATATTGTAAGAGCTGCCTTGGCAGAAGGGGTGCGATACTAAATGTTTTAAAATAAAATAATAGCAGCGGCCAGACACTGGGACAGCAATGAGATAGCAGGGCTTGGATCAGTTGAAAAAGAAAGGTACAGCTGGGTGTCTTCTGCATATTGATGGTAACTCATCCCCCAGCTGCACACAACCTCCTCAAGTGGTTGTATGTACACATTGAATAAGAGAGGGGACAGAATGGACCCCTGTGGGACCTCACACAGGAGGCCTCCAGGGGACAATGTACAGTCACCTAGGACCACTCCCTGAGATCCATCTGCGAGGTAAGAGCAAAACCATTGTAAAACAGTGCCGTCTGCCCCAGCCAGGCCCCGCAGGCGAGTCACCAACATCTCATAAATCACGATATCAAAAGCCGCTAATAGATACAGTAGGGTCATATGGTCCTTATCCAGCTCCACTAGGAGGTCGTGGATGAAGGCCACAAGTGCGATCTCTGTGCCGTAACCCGGACGAAAGCCAGACTGCATGAATCAAGAAAACCGGTGTGATCCAGATGCACCTGCAGCTGACAGGCTTACTGTAACCAAGCCAAGAATGTGTACCTGAGTTCTCGCATCCTCATGAATGTCGCATCCCTTGTCTCTCCCTCTGTTCCCCCTTCCCTGTCTTCCCCTCCGCCTGTCTTTAGATTGTAAGCTCTCGGGCAGGGACTGTGTCATCTTGTTTTTTGGAAGCACCAGGTACATTGCTGGCGCTATATAAATGCTTATAATAATAATAATAATTAATAATCTGTTCAATAACCTTCCCTAAAAAGGGAAGGTTAGAGACTGGCTGGTAACTCACTGGGGCACCATCGTCAAGCAATGGTTTCTTGAGGAGAGGCCGGACCATAGCCCCCTTAAGGCAGTCCGGTACCCTCCCCTCCTGAAGGGAGGCATTCACCCCCACCAGCACTGGTCAAATGTCTCCCTGGTGACCTTCACCAACCAGGATGGGCAAGGATCTAATTCACAAGTTGTGGCCCCAAAAGAACCCAGCACATCCGCCGCCTCGGCAGGTGTCACCAATTGAAATTCATTCCACAAAATCTGACCATACAGGACATTCCTGATCTCTGGCCCTGCCACCACCTCAAAAATGGTAGTGTCGAAGATCTCAATGCAAGCAATTTTGTCTGCAAAGTACACTAAAAACATGTCACAGCAGGCCTTGGACGAATCCAGTTCCAGACAGAGACAGGCTGGACTGACCAGACCCACCACCTGAAACAGCTCCACTGGACACGAATGAGCAGACGCAATGAGAGCTGCAAAGAACCATTTCTTTGCTGCCTGCACTGCCATGGCATAGGTCTGCAAAAATACTCTATGCCGCAGTCGATCATCTTGAGTGTGAGTATGGTTCCGCTGTTGCTCCAACTGCCTCCCCTTGTGCTTCAACCACTGTAGGCCTTCCGTAAACTATGGGGACCTATGGTGGCAAAATGCTGGGAGTGGATGCCTAGGAGCTACTCGATCAATGGCCTCAGCCAGCCAATAATTCCAAAAGGCCATGAGCTAATCGATGGAGCGATCGAGGTCTACAGGCATATCCCCCAGAGCATTCCGGACCTCCTCTGGTTCCATCCTAATTGGTCCAGCAACCCAACGGTCAGGTAGGCACACTGGGATTCCAGCCCGCAGGAAGTAATGGTCCCACCACGGCAAGAGTGAACATACCACACTCCCTAACATTGGACCCCCTGCCTCAAAGTCCGTGCAGAACACCAAGTCCAGAGTATGTCCTCCCTCATGTGTCAGGCCCACTACCACCTGGGACAGACTCATGGTTGCCATGGCAGCCATGAATTCCTGCTCTGCCCCATGCAATCTAGCCTCGGCATGGATGTTGAAGTCCCCCAAGACAATAAGCCTAGGAGACCTAAAGACCAAATCCGAGACCAGGGCTACTAGAGCAGTTAGGGATGCTGCTGCGCAGNAAAAAAAAAAAAAAAAAAAAAAAAAAAAAAAAGGGATTCAGAAAATTCTACACCAATCAGCCTAACTTCAATATCTGGAGATATACTAGAACAGATTATAAAACAGTACGTCTGTAAATGCCTTGCCTTGAGGGGAATGCTTTGGCTACTATCAACCATGCTTTCATTACCTCGAGACTGGACTATTGTAACGTGCTTTACGTGGGGCTGCCTGTGGTGACGTTTCGGAGGCTGCAGCTAGTGCAGAATGCAGTGGCCCGTCTCCTTACAGGGACGGGCTGCCGGGAGCATATTACACCAGTGCTCTGTTCTCTGCACTGGCTGCCTATAGCCTTCCGGGCCCGATTCAGGGTGCTGGTTCTTACCTATAAAGCCCTACGCAGTTTGGGCCCCATGTATGTGCGGGATCGCCTCACTCCCCGTGCTCTGGATTGATTGCTGCGGCCGGCTGGCAGCACCCTTCTTGAAGTTCCCCGGGTTTCCCGGGGGGCGACTATGGCGAGGGCATTCTCGGTGGCAGCGTCAAGCCTGTGGAACTCGCTCCCAGTGGAGACCCCGGACCTCTCCTCTTTTTGACATCGTTGCAAGAGGGAGACGTGTGAGGGTGGGTCTTTATTTTTAGGGGAGGGGTATTTATTTCTCTGAAATGTTTGTTTTTGGCATCCCCCTCTTCCCTTGGGGGGATGCTTTCCCCCTCTTTCCCCCCTTTTCTATTGTTTTCTGTTTTATAGAGACTTTATATGTACTTTATATATTGTAAGAGCTGCCTTGGCAGAAGGGGTGCGATACTAAATGTTTTAAAATAAAATAATAGCAGCGGCCAGACACTGGGACAGCAATGAGATAGCAGGGCTTGGATCAGTTGAAAAAGAAAGGTACAGCTGGGTGTCTTCTGCATATTGATGGTAACTCATCCCCCAGCTGCACACAACCTCCTCAAGTGGTTGTATGTACACATTGAATAAGAGAGGGGACAGAATGGACCCCTGTGGGACCTCACACAGGAGGCCTCCAGGGGACAATGTACAGTCACCTAGGACCACTCCCTGAGATCCATCTGCGAGGTAAGAGCAAAACCATTGTAAAACAGTGCCGTCTGCCCCAGCCAGGCCCCGCAGGCGAGTCACCAACATCTCATAAATCATGATATCAAAAGCCGCTAATAGATACAGTAGGGTCATATGGTCCTTATCCAGCTCCACTAGGAGGTCGTGGATGAAGGCCACAAGTGCGATCTCTGTGCCGTAACCCGGACGAAAGCCAGACTGCATGAATCAAGAAAACCGGTGTGATCCAGATGCACCTGCAGCTGACAGGCTTACTGTAACCAAGCCAAGAATGTGTACCTGAGTTCTCGCATCCTCATGAATGTCGCATCCCTTGTCTCTCCCTCTGTTCCCCCTTCCCTGTCTTCCCCTCCGCCTGTCTTTAGATTGTAAGCTCTCGGGCAGGGACTGTGTCATCTTGTTTTTTGGAAGCACCAGGTACATTGCTGGCGCTATATAAATGCTTATAATAATAATAATAATTAATAATCTGTTCAATAACCTTCCCTAAAAAGGGAAGGTTAGAGACTGGCTGGTAACTCACTGGGGCACCATCGTCAAGCAATGGTTTCTTGAGGAGAGGCCGGACCATAGCCCCCTTAAGGCAGTCCGGTACCCTCCCCTCCTGAAGGGAGGCATTCACCCCCACCAGCACTGGTCAAATGTCTCCCTGGTGACCTTCACCAACCAGGATGGGCAAGGATCTAATTCACAAGTTGTGGCCCCAAAAGAACCCAGCACATCCGCCGCCTCGGCAGGTGTCACCAATTGAAATTCATTCCACAAAATCTGACCATACAGGACATTCCTGATCTCTGGCCCTGCCACCACCTCAAAAATGGTAGTGTCGAAGATCTCAATGCAAGCAATTTTGTCTGCAAAGTACACTAAAAACATGTCACAGCAGGCCTTGGACGAATCCAGTTCCAGACAGAGACAGGCTGGACTGACCAGACCCACCACCTGAAACAGCTCCACTGGACACGAATGAGCAGACGCAATGAGAGCTGCAAAGAACCATTTCTTTGCTGCCTGCACTGCCATGGCATAGGTCTGCAAAAATACTCTATGCCGCAGTCGATCATCTTGAGTGTGAGTATGGTTCCGCTGTTGCTCCAACTGCCTCCCCTTGTGCTTCAACCACTGTAGGCCTTCCGTAAACTATGGGGACCTATGGTGGCAAAATGCTGGGAGTGGATGCCTAGGAGCTACTCGATCAATGGCCTCAGCCAGCCAATAATTCCAAAAGGCCATGAGCTAATCGATGGAGCGATCGAGGTCTACAGGCATATCCCCCAGAGCATTCCGGACCTCCTCTGGTTCCATCCTAATTGGTCCAGCAACCCAACGGTCAGGTAGGCACACTGGGATTCCAGCCCGCAGGAAGTAATGGTCCCACCACGGCAAGAGTGAACATACCACACTCCCTAACATTGGACCCCCTGCCTCAAAGTCCGTGCAGAACACCAAGTCCAGAGTATGTCCTCCCTCATGTGTCAGGCCCACTACCACCTGGGACAGACTCATGGTTGCCATGGCAGCCATGAATTCCTGCTCTGCCCCATGCAATCTAGCCTCGGCATGGATGTTGAAGTCCCCCAAGACAATAAGCCTAGGAGACCTAAAGACCAAATCCGAGACCAGGGCTACTAGAGCAGTTAGGGATGCTGCTGCGCAGTAGGGTGCACGGTACACTAGCAGAATCCTCATTCTGTCCCTGGCAAACATAAGATGGAGACCCTCTATCCCGGACTCAGTCTACACTGAAAGCCTTTGTGCAGTCAAGCCATCCCTAAAAACAATGGCTCTCTCCCTCCTCCCCCCCCCCCCCCCCCCCCCCCCCCCCCCCCCCCCCCC
>QEPC01005805.1:5325263-5342263 GCA_003113815.1 Sphenodon punctatus
GGGGGGGGGGGGGGGATTTGGTTTGACAGACCTGGATGTTGTTGTTCCAAGTTTTATATATTTATGGATTTATTATTGTTTTATACTGTTTTATATTGTGAGGTGCCTCGGGTTGCCATTTTGGCAAGAGAGGTGGGTTACAAGTGTGAATATAATAAATAAAATAACTTGATTTCAAATGAGCGTTTGTTAGTTTCACATGATATCCTCATTGACAAGCTTGCACAGTGTAGGCTGGAAGTACAGCTGAAACAAATACCCTCCAGAATTTTATTCTGTATTCATATTTATATCCTGCCCTTCCCTGAAGGCTCAGGGAGGCTTACAAAAAAAATATAAAATACAATACAAAAACATTTAAAAAATTCAATCCCCCCCCCAAAACCCCAACCCATTCCCACCCTCCAACAGCCTCCCACCTAATCCCTCTCCCCCAATCCATCCTCCCCTTAAATCACCCCCTCTCCCCAATTCATTCTCCACTGCCAAAAGCCCAACAGAACAAAATAGTCTTACATTGTCTCCGGAAGGCCACCAGGCTTGACTACAGGTGGACCTCCTGGAGGAGGGAGTGCCACAATGGCTGAGAACACCCTCCTCCTGGTTGAGAACCAGCAAAAAATTGAGGTCTCCAGAAAGGCACCCCCAGCCGATTGCAGAGGTCGCAACGGGACATGGGGAACCAGACAGTCCCTCGGATAGATGGGGCCTAGGCCATTTAGGGCTTTAAAGGGCATCACCAGCACCTTGAATTGGGCCCAGAAGTCTATCGACAGCCAGTGCAGAGAACGGAGCACTGGTGTTATGTGCTTACGACGACGTGTCCCTATTAGGAGGCGAGCCACCACATTCTGCACCAGCGGCAGTCTCTGAACCGTCACTAAGGGTAGCCCAATGTAGAGCACCTTACAGTAGTCTAGACTCGAGGTGACGACAGCATGGATGACAGTGGCCAGATCAGAGTCCAAAAGAAAAGGCCACAGCCTTCCCACTAACTGGAGTTGGTGAAAAGTGCTCCTGGCTACTGCTGTAACCTGGCAATCCAGGTGCAGCAAAATGGGTATATCCACTGAATACGCACTATATTAATTTATACATTGTCTATGGTACCCCCTCCTGCCTCTGGCAGTTTGGGGCAGCTCACAACATTATAACAATAACAGCATTCTAATAAATAACAAATTACAAAAATATGAAAATATGAAAAGATCAATAAAATCAATGCAGGAGCGTCCATAAAAGGCATAAAAATCATCCTCCCACACTACCCATCTCCCCCGCCAAAAGCCTGGAAGAATAGCCAGGTCTTAACAATGGCGTCTAAAGGAGGGGAGATCCGAGGACAAATGGGCCTCAGCCGGCAGGGAGTTCCACAGCTGCAGTGCTGCCACCAAGAAAGTCACACCAGGAGGACCACCAACAGGGCAGGGCACCCCTGGCCAACCGCAGGGGCCGATCCAGGACCCAGGGAGTGAGGCGGTCCTGCAGATAGGCTGGGCCCAAACCCTTCAGGGCTTTATTGGTAAGAACTAATACCTTGAAATAAGCCCGGAAGACTATAGGCTGTCAGTGCAGCTAGCAAAGTACAGGAGTTAGAGACCATAAGGAGGTGGGCCGCTGCATCCTGCACTGGCTGCATTCTGCACTGGCTGCATTCTCTGGACTGTTGCCAAGGGTAGCCCCACATAGAGTGCGTTACAGTAGTCCAATCTAGAGGTGATGGTGGCACTATGGATGATGGTGGATAGGCCCGAGTCCGAAATATACGTCCGAAACCGTCGTACCAGATGTAACTGGAGGCCATGGCTGATTGGATGCGGCAGAGCAGACTGAAGCTCAATTCTGATAAGACAGAGGTGATGGTGGTGGGTAGGGCGAGGAAGGAGCCGGCTCCTCTGGTGGTGGGGGGTCTGCCCTCCCGTAGCACAACAGGTTCGTAGTCTGGGCGTGGTTTTGGATCCGGGCCTCCGTCTGGATTGGCAGGTGGAGACTGTGGCTAAAGCCGCCTTCCGCCAGCTGTATCTAGTACGAAGGCTGCGCCATTCTTATTTACGCCTTCATCACCTTGAGACTAGACTACTGCAATGCGCTCTACGTGGGGCTTCCCTTGGTTCTGGTTCGGAGGCTGCAGCTGCTGGAGAATGCGGTGGCCCATCTCCTTACAGGGACAAGGCGGAGGGAGCATATAATATCTGTGCTTGGCACTCTGCGCTGGCTGCCTATAGCGTACTGAGCCAGATTCAAGGTGTTGGTGTTGATTTATAAAGCCCTACACGGTCTGGGCCCTTCATACCTTGGGACCGCCTTGCCCTCCGCGCCTCAGGGTGATCCCTGCGGTCTGCCGGGGGCACCTTCTTGGAGAGGGCGTTCTTGGTGGCCGGGCCGCGATTCTGAAACTCCCTCCCGGAGGAAGCTCACCTGGCCCTGGGTCTGATGGCTTTTCGTCGAGCCTGTAAGACCTGGCTGTTTCCCCAGGCCTTCGGAGGGGAGGGTGGGATAGGGTGGGGGGATTTGGGGGGCTATGGGTTGTATAGTAAATGTTGGGGGGGATTATTCTTAACTACTTTTACTTGATGATGTTTTTATGAGTTTTATTATTATTTTATTTGTTGTGAGCCGCCCCGAGATGCCGTAGGTATGAGGGGGCGGCCAATAAATGTAAATAAATAAATAATAAATAAACTGGCCAAAGGCACTCCTCGCCACCTGGACATCTAGGCGGAGCTTCAAGTTAAGGAGCACCCCCAAACTACAAACCTGAGGAACTAGGGATGGATGAACCAAATCAATGATGGGGACCTCCACACACCCCCAGCCCTCCCCATCAGCATCACCTCTGTCTTGTTGGGATTCAGCTTCAGATGGCTTGCCCTCATCCAATCCCCCACAGCTGTCAAACACTACCTGATTCTCTATTTGTGAGTCATGTAAAAAGGCACTACTTGCATAGGATCCAGTGAGTATCTGCAGGGCCCCGAGGGATCCGCGGGTCTGCGAATCGCAGATTTCCCGCGGAATTCCCCTCCCCCCGCGGAATCTCCTGCCCCGCTTACCCCAGCGCAGAATTTCCAGCCTGCGCTGCGGGGACGCGGGGCAGGAGATTCTACGGGGGAAGGGGAATGAACAAACCCTCGGGGCTTCCCCTCCCCAGCCTCCCCACTTGCCAGGGCCCTTTAATTTGCTTACCAGGGATGGCAGCAGCAGCTGCTCCGTCCAGCGCGCTCTTTTCCTGCTCGTACTTCCTGGCCCCTCCCGACGGGGCTCTCAGGGCGACGCAGCCAGATGACGTCATCCGGCTGCGTCGCCCTGAGAGCCCCGTCGGGAGGGGCCAGGAAGTACGAGCAGGAAAAGAGCACGCTGGACGGAGCAGCTGCTGCTGCCATCCCTGGTAAGAAAATCCTTTTGGGTTTTTTTTGGGGGGTGGGGGGTGGGATTCAAGCACGCCCCAGCAGCTGGGGAGGGCAAGCCCCGGCAGCTGGGGAGGGGAGGCCCTGAGGGTTTACCAGTGCGGGGGGAGGAGGAGGCAAACCAAGCCCCCCCCCCCCCGCATGGTAAATCGCGCCGAGGCGCAGAATTGGCCCCTGACTCCCGCGGAATTTTAAAAAAAATTCCGCGGAAGAATCGGGGCCCTGAGTATCTGTTTGGGGTTTAAAGTGTGTGTGTGTGTGTGTGAATGCCCTCTAATTTTATAAGCCAACTGCTACAAATGGTCTTGGGCAGGTGGAGGGCAGTATAGAGCCTAGGACCCTTGGCACAGCTGTCTCAAAGCAGAACAGCTGAGCTACACCAGAAGGGCCCTTTTAAGGCACTAACTCTAAACTCTTTTATGATCAATATGCAGTGCCCACCCTCCTGACCAAAGCAGATAGAAACAGCTAGCAGTTGCACTGCTAGCTCTCCTGGTATCAGGAGATTGAGTGAAAATGTTAGCAGTTCAAAGTTCCTCTATGCAAAGCAACTATAAAAGCATCAGAAAATTGACACGCTGGGGGGGTGGGGGAGCCCCTCTGTGTTTTGTTTTTAATAATAAAGGAGCAGCTTCTAGCTTCACAGTTCAGGTTGCATCCTACATCTCAATAGGTACTGAGATTTTATTTTGTTTAAAAAGGTAATGGGAAGGAAACACAATGCAGGCTAGAACTCATGATCCCTGGTGCAGCAAGCACAAAGCTTAGCTACCTAGCCACACCACAGCTGTACCTCTAGCACCCTTAGGCTCAGCTATCTAGCTTTCTGGACACTCTTCCCCTGCTGGCTGACTGAAACATTCCCAATATTTCTACTATAGCTCTGCTGATAGACTAGGGCACAGGAGACTGTTAGGCTAAGGGTTCAAATCTGGACCATGTGGTAAGCTGAAGGTGTGATTTCTTGCAGTTATAAGTTTACTTTGGTAAACGATAATATAGGGTTTGCTTCTTATGTGGTGGATTCTCTGATGCTTCCATGCAGTTTCTTTGCCTATAAGAGCTTTGAACCTCCAACTTTTCCACTGCCTTTCCAAAGGTCTATGCAGGGGGGCATTACCATGGGGCAGTTTGGGACGGCTGCCCCAGGCCCTGCTCCTGGGGGGGGGCACACTCAGGACCCCCAGCTCCTGACCACTGTGTGTCTTACAGGGAGTGAGGGAGAGGCAGAGACCCCACCTCTCCTTCACTCTCTAGCTCCCTCCACTATCTGTCAGTCTCTGCTAGGAAATGAGGGAGAGGCAGTGGTCCCGCCTCTCCCTCAATCCCTTGCCCATAGCAACTTTCGATGGTGGCGGGTGCGCGGCGGCAAATTCAACTATGTCACTGCGACACTCCTGCACGACCTGGGAGTGCCTGGTGTGGGGCCCAGGCCAGCGGCGGCTTGGTGGTGGCAGCGATGGATGAGGTAAGTGCTATGCCCCCAAAAATGGCTGGGCTTGGGGATGGGCGGAGGGGAGTGATCCCTCCATCCATCCCCAAGCCCAGGCCTGGGTAGTGCCCCCAGACTGGACCCTTCAATCCCTAAGGCTGGCCCTGGTTCTACGAAGGTTGTTTTTAGACAAACGCCTTCCCCAGCTGTTACTCGCCAATCACACACCTATCATGAATGTTGCAGGGCTGCACAGGGCACCAATGTGGTCCTGCAACACGCATGATGGGTGGGTGATTGGTGAGGAGGTGCTTGTCTAAACACACCCTAAGCAGAGCAACTGCTAGCTGCTTCTATCTACTTTGCTCATGAAGGTGGGTACTGAATATTGATCAGCGAGAGTTTATTGATAGTAGCCTGAAAGGGCCCCTTCTGGCGTGGCTCAGCTGCTCTGCTTTGGGACAGCTAGGGCAGAGTGTCAGGTTGTTTGAAGGAGGCTGCTGTGGTGTGACTGCGAGGGATCAAGAAAACTGATGCAGTCTAAATGATCCTGAAGTGCCAAACCACCACCTGTTCAATAACCTTCCCTAAAGAGGAAGGTTAGACACAGGCCAATAGCTGGCATCATTTGACATTGACTCCGTCAGCTATTGGCCTGTGTCTAACCTTCCTCTTTAGGAAGGTTATTGAACAGGTGGTGGCTTGGCAGCTTCAAGATCATTTAAACTGCATCCGTTTTCTTGATACCTCACAGTCTGACTTTCGTCCGGGTTATGGCACTGAGACTGTGCTTGTGGCCTTGGTTGATGGCATCTGCCGTGAGCTGGATCAGGGTCAAGCTTCTTTACTGATCCTGTTAGATCTATCGGCTGCTTTTGACAAGGTTGACCATGAGATGCTGGTGACCCTCTTGCAGGACTGGGGTGGGTGGAATTTTTCTTGAATGGTTCCGCGCTTTCTTGTTCGGGAGGACCCAGTGAGTGGTCCTGGGGGACTATTCTTCGTCTTCTCTGGGGCCTCACGTGGAGTTCCACAAGGTTCCATTCTGTCCCCTCTCTTGTTCAACGTGTTCATGCAGCCCCTGTAGGAGGTTGTGAGGGGGTTTGATTGTTTGGTGTCATCAGTATGCTGATGACACCCAACTTTACGTCTCTTTTTCAACTGACCTAGGCCCGGCAGTCTCGGTGCTTACTGTCACGGGTTTGGGGGTCCGCACCCCCACTTTACCGGGTTTGAGTGACTCAGTTTCCCTTGCACACAGTTCTCTTGAACTAGTTTCTCTCTCTGGCTAATTCAAGTGTGCCACAATGAAACTCCTTTGTCACCCAAGGGCCCGATCCTTCCCGTTTACAGACTCTTTACTCTGGGTTCGCAAGAGCTTGAGGGCTCTTGTAGCTCACTTTTGTGTTCCAATGTTAGACACAGAGACTTCTTCATAAAGCTAAGAAGTAAGTTTATTGATTACATAAGCAAGATAGTTGATAGAGTGGTTATTGGAAATGAAAGGTAAACATAACGCATTCCTAACTTATACTGGTTGAGTTCCTAAATTAATCTTACCCTATAAAGTTCCATAAGCTTCTTGTTCCTCAGCCATAAAGGTAGAATGGCTGGGCGCTGGCTTCTTAGTTGGTAAAGAGCCAGTCAAATAAGTTTATTGTGTAGCCAAGGCTATTACAATCCAGATAACATTGGGAACCATAAAACAAAACACATCAGTACAAGAATAACATTGGCAAATACATAAATACAAAAACACAAAATTCTCAAAACGTCCGCTGTGACCTCTTACTACAAATCAAAACTTTTTATTCAAATCTTTTTATTGTAGCCCTTGGCTTTTACAATCTTACATTACAAAACTTACAAACATACATTATAAAATAGTAACACAATACATATACACACCACCACAGGCCGTTACATAGTTATATGAAAAATTGGATCGTTTCAAGGAAAAATATGAAGCTAATAAACCTTGCTACTACCCGTACTCCTACTCCTCCCTCCTACTAGTCTTTGAATTTCATCCATCACTGAGTGCAGGGCCAGATCATCCCCACCTAGGGGTGGCCCCTATTAATCCCTGGGCCTCTTGCCCCCTGGCCTCGGCCCCCCCGCCCCAAAGGCGTGGGCCCCACCCAACTTCTGCCATAGAGGTGGATAGGGTCCTCACACCAGGAAGCGGGAGCCCCGGTCTAGGGGAGTCCCTGATCCCCAGGCTAACATGGCCCCAACAAAACCTCCCTTACTAGGTTATCCTTCTAGCCACCCTCTAGTGGGGAACATGTACCCTTCTAATATGTAGAATGGCTTGGGCAAAGCTCGCCACCACCCTGGACTGCCCTGAGTCTTTTGGCCTTAGGAATCTCCTAGCTGTATTAGTAGGAGGATCCGACCCCTGGATATACCCCGTAAGGTACCTCAGCTGAGGGCCCCGGAAATATGGGCATCTAAAAAGAATGTGGTCCAGGGTATCCACCTCACCCGCTTGGCAAAGCTGGCATACCCTCTGTGCTCGAGGGACTCCCCCATAGCGCCCCTCCACTAGCGCTGAGGGGAAGGAGTTAACCCTCATTCTCCTTGGGGGTCCTCCTGGACGGCCAGCCTTAACAGTAGGGTAGATCCCGCCACTGTCCAGTAGGAGGCAGACATAACGATTTTCACCTGGAGACTCAAGGATCTTCCTTGCTCCAGTTGTTTGTCTGCCTTCGAGCTGGTAGGAAGCAGGCGAGCTGCCTCCTCATAGAACCTGGCAGCAAGAAAAAGAAAAGACAAAAACAAAGTTAAAGGAGCTCTAGGTGCCAGGGGAGGAGAAATTCCCCCCCCGTTCACCCTACCTCCTCCCTTGTGAGGGGGTACTGAGCGCCTACCGGGACCCTTCCCTTTCCTACGGGCAGGGGGGTCCTGAGGAGCGGAGGGGCACATCCTTCCTGGAGGGGGGTGCGGCCCGAATCGGGATCTCCCGACCTGCTGGGCCCCAGGAGCAGACAGCCCCCGCCGCGGCAGGCAGCCCGGCTAGGCTGAGCCTGGATTGCGCGACCCAACCACAACCAGGTAGGGAAAGAGCGCTCCAGGGGAGGGATTAGTACAGGGGCCTCATTAGATGTCTCCTCCTTTCTCCCCCCCCCCAACTCCAGCCGGTCTCCGGCGAAAGAGGACAGGGCCGCCAGCACACTGAAGGTGCTTGGCGCCACTGCCGCCGGTCAGGTTTTTTCGGTGCGTGTCACAGGGGCCCGGCACTCCTGCCGATACACAGCACGCCGCTTGTAGGGGATCCGCGGAGGTCCCCTCCACTCGTGGGCGGGAACGGGAACAGGGCCACTGGGAGGCAGGGGTTAAAGTGGCTCAGAGCAGCCTCTCGGAGACCGCGCAGGCGCACCGGAAAGCGCGCCAAAAGGCCCCGCTCACTCATTCCCCGCCGCGATAGGAGAAACGCGGTTCTCTCTATCTCCCGGTGCGGCTAGGCCCAAAACAGCAGGATGTCGGCCAGAAAAAGGCCAGCGGCCACAGAAACAGCTTCAGAGGGGCGAGGAAGATCCGTAAGCCCCGCGCGTCCCCCTCCGCCCCCTCCTCAGGACCCCCACATGATGGTCCTGCAGCAGATCCTGGCAGAGCTCCAGCGATCTCGCTCCCCCCAAAGGCAGAAGGGATCAGCCTACAAAGGCAGTTCCAAGGGGGCAGGAAAGGGAAAGGCTCCCAGGCCTAAGCGCCCATGCAGGGCTGCATGGCCTCTGGATTCCCCAACCTCTGGAGAGGAAAATTCAGAGGAGGTTAGGTCTGCCTCCTCATCAGATGAAGGGGGGCACAAAAGGAAGAAGCAGAGCAGGGAGAGATCCTCCCCCGTAAATACTGAAGAGGAGGAGGAAGAGGAGGCCCAAGACCTAGAGGGGGGAGATGAGGAACAAGAATCAGGAGAGGAAGCAGTCTCCTCTCCCCCAGAAGAAGGGGAACTTGAGGACACTGAAATAGAGGCCTCAACTGACCCAGATATTCAGTTCCCCATAAAATACAGGGACCAGATCATGGAGCAGGTGGTCAGAGCACTAAAACTGCAACAAAAAAAGGAGAAAAATGAGTCCTCGGACTCCTCAAAGGAGGAGGGAGAGGCAAGGGAGTACATACCCAGAGCCAAGACCAGAGACAAGGGTATGGTTCTTGATAAAACGTACGAAAGAATCATAAAAAAGGAATGGCAACAGCCTAACAAGCTGTTCAAGCTGAACAAGGCACAACACTTCTTATATTCCTTAACCAAGCATAAGGAAGCTCTGCTGGCCATACCAAAGGTGGATGCAACAACCGCATCGCTGGCACGAAATTCGGTGTTCCCCACAGAGGGAGAGGTATTCCCTCGTGATCCCACAGGTAAAGGGATAGAATGCAATCTAAGACAAAATTTCGAACAGTCAGCGGCAATATTAAAAATGGCAACCCTAACATCTTACTTTGCCAGAGCACTGATGACCTGGGTCAAGAGAGCCAGAGACCCCAAGGTCTCGATGAAAATGACCAGAATCTTGTCCACCAGGATTCAGTTGGCATACGCATTCATCGCAGACTCCTCCATTGACATGCTGTGATGGACAGCCAGAGCAATGGCTTCAAATGTAGCAGCAAGACGCCGCCTATGGCTCCGCTCATGGAAAGGGGACCCCATGGCAAAAAACACCTTGGTGGGGGGCGCCTTCCAGGGCTCTAAGCTTTTTGGGGTGTGCCTGGATAAAGTTCTTACCGATGCTGCTTACAAGTCAAAGAAGCAGACTCTGCAAAGTGTAGGCATCGCGAAGAAAAATTTTAGTCCCTACAACGCATGCCAAAGTCAGGGAAGCACCAGACGCCCGTTCTTCCCTAATAGAGGACACCAAAACAAATATAGACCAAAGTGGAACAATCAAAAAGGACAAAATCCCAGAAGCAAGCAGCACCAGGAGCGCAACAAATCAGACTCCTGACTACCAGGCCATCCCGATCCAACAAAGCCTAGGGGCCAGGCTTCAAAAATTTGCACCCACATGGGGAAGCACCATTCAAGATTCATGGGTCATTAAAACAATTCAGAAGGGGTATTCTATAGAATTCGACCGTTACCCCAAAAGCTTTTATTATGTCTCTCCAAAATCAAAAAGCCCTCAAAAACACAGGGCCATGGTCACAGAAATCGAAAGACTGTTCACAATCGGGGCCATCGAGCAAGTCCCTCTAAACCAGCAGGGGCAGGGCTATACTCGAACCTCTTCTTAGTACCGAAGAAGGCGAACGAATGGAGAGCCGTGATCGATTTAAAATGGCTGAACAAATGCATCAAGATAAGAAAATTCAAAATGGAGACCCTGCAGTCTATCAGGGTAGCTATAAACAAGGACAAGTGGCTGACATCAGTGGACCTCAAGGAGGCCTACTTACATGTACCTATACTGCAGAACCACAGACAGTGGCTGAGATTCACATACGAGCACCGTCACTGGCAGTACAAGGCCCTTCCATTTGGCCTATCCACAGCCCCTCGAACATTCACCAAAATCTTGATCCCGCTCGTGGCGAACCTAAGGAAGGAGGGGATCAAGATTCATCCATACCTGGACGACATACTGGTGCGCTCACCATCTTACGAGCAAGCAACGAAAGACACCTCCAGGGTAATAGCCTATTTGCAAGAACACGGGTTCTTGATAAATTTCAAGAAGAGTCATCTAAAACCAGTACAATCCCTCGAACATCTGGGGGTGATAATAGACACTCGCTCATACAAGATTTCTCTCAGTCATCAGAGACAGCGGAACCTCCTAGATCTCATCCAACAAATAGTCCCGAGGCGCAAGTCCCGACTGAAGGAGCTGGCCAGTCTGCTAGGAAATATGATCTCCTGCATGGGAATCGTGAGATGGGCCAGATTCCACACCAGGCCACTACAACAACTTCTAAGGCCCTGGCAGGATCAACTCACACAAGGGGAAAATCCCTGGGTGACAGTGCCGGAAATAACCAAGAACTCCTTCCAGTGGTGGTCTCATAAAGGGAGACTCAGTGCAGGAATCCCTATGATGGACCCACACAGAATCACAATTACAACGGACGCAAGCCTCCGCGGCTGGGGAGCGCACGCACTGAACAGAGCAGTACAAGGGAAATGGCTGTCATGGGAAAAGAGACATCATATAAACTGGTTAGAACTGAGAGCAGTTTACCTAGCACTGAGAGAACTCTCCCCATGGATCAAGGGAAAACATGTAGCTGTGTACACAGACAACACAGTAGCAAAAGCATACATAAATCACCAGGGAGGATCGAGATCAGTAGCCCTTCATCAGCAGGCAGCGCTCCTAATCAGGTGGGCGGAGAAATACCTGAGATCCATCAGAGCCACAGGCATAAGGAATACACAAGCAGACTGGTTGAGCAGGGAGACGTTGGACCCGGGGGAATGGTCTCTACACCCAGCGACGTTCCAAACTATAGTCGAGACATTCGGAATGCCAATAATGGATCTGTTTGCGTCTCCATCCAACGCAAAGACAAAAAGATTCATACCCAGGTTCCCTCATCCTCAGGCAGAAGACTTCGACGCCATGAATTGCAGGTGGCCGACAGGTCTTCTATACGCCTTCCTGCCTTTTCCTCTGATCCACAGAACAATAGCAAAGGCCAAGAGGGAGGGCGCAGAATTGATCCTATTAACTCCGTACTGGCCACGACGACCCTGGTTTGCAGACCTGTTAGACCTAGCATTGGAACATCCATTCAGCCTCCCGTGCAGACAGGACATGCTGTCACAGGGACCAATCCTTCACAAGGACCCATCAGGGTTAAATCTAACAGCATGGAGATTGAGAGGGAGGTCTTTAGTCAGCTAGGCTACTCTCAAAAAGTCCAAAACACTATGCTCCAGTCTAGGCGACCGGCAAACTCGCGTATTTACCAGGGCACATGGGCTCGCTTCGCGGGCTGGTGCCAAGAGAAGGGTCTGAGACCAGACAAGGCCTCTGTTAAGACAATTTTGGAATTTTTACAGTTGGGCTTAGACAGACGTCTAAAGCCCAATACCTTGAATAGACAGATGGCAGCTATAGGGAGTGTAATTGGCACAGTGAGGGGAGAAAGAATAACCAGGCACCCTCACATCGTTCGTTTTCTTAAAGCCACAAAAATTATTTCTCCCCCGGTTAGACATCGTTTCCCTACATGGGACTTAAATCTAACCTTAAAGGCTCTGACTAGCATTCCTTTTGAGCCTCTAGACGAAGTATCCTTGTTCTATCTGTTACTAAAGACGGCCTTCTTAATAGGGATTACAACAGCCAGGAGTATTTCAGAGCTGGGGGTCCTGTCTATAGAACCACAACTGTGCGAGTTTAGGGAATCATCAGTTTGCCTTAAACTAGACCCTTCTTTTATCCCCAAGGTAAATTCAGCTTTCCACAGGGAACAGGAAATCGTTATACCTTCCTTTTTGTCCAGACCCAGTTCATCTGAGAGAAAAAATTTGGCACACTCTGGACGTGACCAGGGCCCTTAGAATATATTTAAAACGCACAGCCTCCTTTAGACAATCCTCGGCATTATTCATATCCTACGGGGTTCAGAATAAAGGAAAGAAGGCCTCTAGGCTACAGTAGCAAAATGGTTATCTCTATGCATTAAAGAGGCATACTCAGCACGGGGTAAGGTTCCTCCTAAGGGTATATTTGCCCACTCCTTAAGGGGGGCGGCGACTACGCAAGCATTCAGACATGCAGCGTCGTATGGAGAAATATGTAAGGCAGCTACACGGGCCTCCTTACATACTTTTACGAGGCACTATAAATTGCCCTTACATGAATCTGCTGAAGCAGCTTTTGGGAGAAGGGTACTACAAGCTGTTCTATAAGCTTTAGAGGAACAGTATCAGTATCTCTTCATTATTCCGCCCCCCTTTGAATTCAGGAAACCTGTGGGACACCGCTTGGGAAAGTCCCTACTGTTAAGGCTGGCCGTCCAGGAGGACCCCCAGGGAGAGAGGAAAATTGGGCGCTTACCTCCTGAACTTTCCTTCTACTGGGGGTCCTCCTGGATGGCCAAACCCACCTGGAATGAAGAGTAATTCAGGGAGGGCAAAAACTTTCAAGGAATTTTCCCAAAATTAAAATAAAATAAAATAAAGTAAAATAAAAAATAAGGGGTTCCTTATTAGATAAGTTTATGCGGAGTTTGACGGTTGCCTAGACTGTCATAGGTTATGAAAAGTCTGGCAACTCAGACTCCGTTTTCTCTGATTTTTCGCAGCAAGTACTTGGCTGACTATATATTCAGTTGTTATTTCAGTTAATAGAAGTTTGTACTCTGGAGCAAGGAAGATCCCTGCGTCTCCAGGTGAAAATAGTTATGTCTGCCTCCTACTGGACAGTGACGGGATCTACCCTACTGTTAAGGCTGGCCGTCCAGGAGGACCCCCAGTAGAAGGAAAATTCAGGAGGTAAATGCCCAATTTTCCTTTCTGAAAAATGCCCATCTTTCCTCCACATCTATCCACGAGAAGAGATAATACTCCCCCATGTCCTGTGGCCCAGGGGGGTCATACAGGGGTGCCACCTTTTGTGCTATTAACAGAGCCTCCTCCTCCTCCTGCACCACCTGGTCCCTAATCCTCCTTCTAGCCAGGCTCTTAACTGTAGTCAAGCACAACGGTTTGAAGCATTCTGTCGAAAATCCCAGACGGTGCACCTCCTCTTCCACCGCAAGTACCCATTCAACCCCTAGCCCCCCCCTCAAGAGCCAACGCCAGAAGAAAATGCTTAGCCAGTGGGAATAAAACTAACCTGGCCCAATAGTTTATCACAGCCTGAAGGGCATGAGCACTCAGCGGTGTACACAGTGCCTTGGCTCGAAGAATGGCCTGGGGCTCGCGAGGCGCCTAGAATAGTCCGCAAAAAATTGTTCTGTATTCCTTCTAATAGGGGTATATAACTCAACCCCCAGATGGGAAAGGCGTAAAGTATCTGAGAGATACCTTTTGCCCTAAAAAGGCACAACGCTGGGAGAACTAGTTTGCCACCCTGGCCAAAATAAAATTTTATTATTGCCTGCGTCGTTTTTTTGGCTTGTTTTATTGCCCCCTCATAGTGCACTTTCCATCCTGATAGCGAGGGGAAAAAAAACTCCCAAGTACTTATATCTCCTGACCTGCTCTACGAAATTCTCCCCAAATGACCATATATGTGTTTTAACAGCCCCTCTGGCTCTCACCACCATGACCTTAGTTTTCCCAAAATTTATTTGTAGGAATTCCTGATGGCAATAATCTCCAAATGCTTGCATAAGCTGGCTTAGTCCCACACGTGTTTGTGACATCAACACTGTGTCATCCGCGTATAGGAGAAGTGGTACTCGCTGGTTACCAATTTTGGGAGGGTGCGAATTTATCTCACTCAGCACCTTGACCACGCTATTCAAGTACAGGTTAAACCGAGAGGGGGCCAAAAGGCACCCCTGTCTGACCCCCGCCTGAACCCGCACTAGGCCAGATAGAACTCCTTGATTATTACAGCAAACCCGCAAGGTGTTCCCTGTGTGCAGGCTTATCAGTAGGTACAGTAATCTGGGATCTATACCCATCCTACTCAATTTCTCCTATAGTCGTTCTCTGCAAATGGAATCGAACGCCTTTGCCAGGTCAACGAGGTCCCCGAGGGACCGTGTATTTGGCAATCAGGGAAGACAGTACAAATATATGATCTGTCGTAGCAAACCCTTTTTGGAACCCTGCCTGTTCTGGCTCCAGTATTCGAACATCTTCCACCCATGCCTGTAGTTTGTCCAACAGCAACCTTGTATATAATTTTGCTATAATACTAAGGAGGCTGATGGGCCTGTAGTTTTCTGGCAACTTAGGGTCCCCTTTTTTGTAAATGGAGATTGTGATACAAGTTTTCCAAGCTGGTGGGAAGGTTCCAGTCTCATTAAGGTAAGTAAAGAGTGGAGCCAGAATCCTGGCCCACCACTCTGGATTACTTTTTAGTACTTCTGGAGTGATGTAATCTGGACCCGGGGCTTTCCCTGCTTTTAGTTTGAGTATTAGTGGCACTAGCTCTTCTGGCCCAACTGGAGGCCATTGTGGAGACTCAGTGGCTGAGCAGCCGGTCCGTACGCTATCACCGTTGGTGAGGAAAACAGGGTCTCGTAAAATTCCTGCCGCTTAACGGGATGAACCCCGACCTCCGAATAATACCCATTATTCCTTTGCGATTCCCTTATAGTTAGCCAAAATTGGCGGGCATCATTAGCCTTAGTTGCAATGAGAAGCTTCGCCCGTTGTGCTTCTGCAAACTGTTTCTTTTTAGTGGCCAAGAGTTGCCGATATTCAGAATGCAGCCTCATCATCCTAATCCTTAGGATTTGATTTGGGCTGGCCTTAAGCTCTCTAACCGCTCTGTGGAGAATTGCTCTACCGCCACAGCACTCCCTATCATACCATGTTGGGAGTCCTCCCGTTCTTTGTCCCCACTTTGGCGGGATCTCCCTAGTAATAATGGGGGTAAGCAAGGTAAAGAGCAAAATCATGTCTCTCTGCTCATGTTTCTCCAGCCTGCTGCTGCAGACAGGCTTTCCCATGTAGATCAGCTCTCTCTAGCTGGCTGTAGGAATGAGCTTCCCTAGGTGACTTACTGGCTCATTTAAATAGTCTTTGTCTCTGTTCTCACCTTTGGGGAATTGTGGGTCCCAACCCAGGCAAACACAAAGGCCCATCTTAAATATCAACAGGGCTGTCTGGCTAGAGTTGCAATACACATTTTGTTATCTCTTTGTATTTCCTGTAGCCTGTCACGTGTTACATCTCTGATCTGGATTTTACAATTCTCCATTTTAACATCACATACATGTGGAACCTTTTGTATTACATATTTGTCAGGCTTGTAGTCTACATGTATTGTAACATTACATACATGTGGAACCTTTGGCATTCCATATTTACCAGACTTTCGGTCTACATGTAGTCCCGTGTTACACGTGTGTGACTCTGTTTCTCCGTGACACTTACCCAGTGTCTGGCAGCTGTGGGGGACTGGATGAGGGCGAGTCATCTGAAGTTGAATCCTGACAAGGTGGAGACGATGCTGGTGGGTGGAGCAGGGGAGTTGGCAACTCCCATCATTGATGGAGTTTGTCCTGCTCTGTCCCCTCAGATTATGAGTCTAGCGGGGGGGAGGTGCTCCTCGACTCCTGGCTTCGCCTGGATGCTCAAGTGTCGGCGGTGGTGAGGAGCACCTTTTGTTGGCTCCAGCCGTATATCTCAAACAACATTAGAATACGTATGGTGGGTACTGAAAAAATAACAAAAGCCCCCCTCTCGTACCCTCCTCCCCCCTCCCTTTACTCCTCTCCCTCACCAAAAGCCTGGCGTAACAGCCAGGTCTTGCATTTTTGTTGTTTGAACAAAACTCGAGATATTTGCAGTCTCCCTTCAGTTGACTCTGTTATACGTTGTAGCTATTGATTCCTGTTGCGATTCCTCTGGCTACTTTTAAAGTATTAAATATTGTACTTCTTTTCATTGATGCCCTGATATGTGAAGGTTGCTGATCTGACTCCGTTTGCTTTAATTTTAGCTCTACAATGTCGAGATGCTTTCAGACCTTGTGTTAATGAAGGAAAGTGTACTCCGTATCGCAATGGCACAGGATACTGCAAGTAAGTTCCAGCCCAACTTCGTTTCTATCCTACACCCTTAGCTTTTGCATTAAGGCCTGTAAAAACCTATAAAGAAAAACATTGCTTGTCACCTTCCTGTTTAGTCCCTTTTTAAGGGAAATTTAACGTCTGCTTTTCTGTTAGGCTAGTTGAATGTTGAAGTTTTTAAAAGCTTCAGTCATCTGCTAAATTCATAGCTTTGGACTTGAAAGATCTTGTATTTCATTGCTTTCCACTGACCTAGCAGCTGTGAAACCAATTGGCCATGGTGTGATTACCCCGATTAAAGCAATCTGCAAACTGGAGCAAGGGTTTGGCTTTCCTTATAAGAGGAATTCAGAATGAAGCATACAAACCAGTCCAGACTTGGCAGTCCTCATGGCTTCCAAGGACTTCTCAATCTCCCATTTAGTGCCTCTTTCTAGAAAACGTCTCCTGCTTATTTTGGATGGAGTAACAAGTCACTTGAACAATGTGGACTCATTTACATAACACTC
>QEPC01005805.1:5342741-5361723 GCA_003113815.1 Sphenodon punctatus
CCCCCCCCCCCCGCCCCCCCAGCACATGCCTTTAAGTTGCTTTTCCCCCACTGCTCTGCGCTCGCTGCCTCCTCCTCCCAGCCTGGTCCCAGACTTTTCTGCCAACCAGAAAAGGAGACCATAAAGAGGCTGGCACTTGGGGAAGCTGCTATGGGCCCAATTAGACCCTCCTCCTGTCCCCTCTTCCCAAGGTTAAGAAGAACTGATCTCCCCAATTAGTAGTTCCCCTGCCCCCCCAACCCACAGGAGGTCTGTGGCACTCCTCCAAATGCAGAGCCTCTCCACAGTACATGCCTTCAGGTTGCTTCCTCTCAGCTCCACTCTGCATCCTCGCTTCCCCACACTCACTGTGTCCTCCTCCCAAACCTGTCAGTTTTTGCCATTTTCTGTGTAATTCTCTTGAAAAAAGCAGTTTCTGGTTTTCTGTCATAAAGAAAACTAGGAACCCTGCAGATCAGCAACCATTGGAATCCATTGTTATGGGACAAGGTGAACCCAGATTAAGGAACAACTAGTGAGTTTGCAGGAGGGGAGACTTTTGTGTAAACTAGGCATTACAGAAGCCACCTAGGGTGCTTTTACATGGACTGCACCCACGCTTCTGCTCCACCTCACACCCGGGTGTCTGTTTAAAGGCAGGCCGCTGTGTGTGAGAGCCAGTGTGGTGTAGTGGATACAGTGGTGGATTTGGACCTGGGAAGCCAGTGTTCAAATCCTGCCTCAGCCATGAACTCACTGGGTGGCCTTTGGTAACTCAACCTCAGTTCCCGATGTGTAAAAATGGGAATACGTGTGTGTCTTTCCCTGTGTTCCCCTCACCTGTGTCCATCTTAGATTGCAATTCACTGGCCAGCAGCCTGTCTCTAAAATCTGTGACTGTAAAGCACTGTGTACGCCCAGTAGCTCTATACAAATGATTAGTAGTAGTGGGCTACTACTACTACTGTAGTGGAAGGTGAAGCAAGCAAGCACTTCCTGCTCTGAGCCAGCTCAGCTTTCAGTGCTCCTGAACATCTGGAGCACCACAGGCAGAATGGGCTGCCCAAGCCTGGAGCAGCAGTCCATCTACTCGGTGGATGGGACGTTGCAGCTCTGCTTTAGGCCGGCAAAGCCATAGAGCCATGGGTGGCAGCCTAGAGCATTGAGCGATCTGCCTGCAGCTCTATGGTGTGGGAGAGGGAGGTGCCACACAGGCCAACTGTGGGCCGCTACAGCTGCTGGGTCAGTTTAAACCTGGCACTGTCAAGGCTGCGTGCAGGGGATGTGGGGCTGACAACCTCCGGAGCAGGTCTAGGGGTGGTCCATCTAAAGACCCCACCAGTGTTTTCCAGCAGCAATACACTCTAATAGGGTAGGTTTTCTGACAAAAATGGTCATCTTGTACCTGCAATAGGTATGTAACTTAAATTGCTAATGTATGGAGGAGCTATAAGCTAAATAGCAGATGAAGTTTCTTGTGGACAAGTGCAAAGTGATCCACACAGGGAAAAATAATCCAAACTACATGTACCCAATGTTGGGTTCTAAATTAAGAGTTAGCACTCAGGAAAAGGACCTTGGAGTCATTGTGGACAATACATTGAAATCCTTCCTCAGCTCAGTGTGCAGTGGCAGTTCAAAAAGCAAATCAAATGTTAGGAATTACTCATAAAAGGATAGAGAATAAAACTGAAAATATCATGCCTGTATATAAATCTATGGTGTGACCGCACCTTGAGTATTGTGTGCAGTTCTGGTTGCCCCATCTCAAAAAAGATATAGTAGAAATAGAGAAGGATAACACAAATAATAAAGCTGCCCTGTGAAGAGAGGCTAGATAGGTTAGGGCTCTTCAGCTTGGAGAAGAGATGACAGGGGATATGTCGGAAGTTTATTATAGAGCCACAATCATGGCTCTATAGTTAAGGCGGTAGCAAACTCTCATTGAACAGCCCCTATGCTGTTCAGTGAGAGTCAGTAAAGCAAAAACCTCAGGTTGGCGACCATTCTAGCTTTCCTTCAGCAACACATGTATTTTGCGATTACAAACAATGAAAGAGAATCCAGGGGTGGATCACAGGGTGGGCTGAAGGTGGAGGGGTCCCCATCCCTCACCTGCCTCTGCCTGCTAGTACTGCAGCAGCAGCAGCGACAGTGGGACACGATCAGACTGGGAGATAACTGTTTGTTTACAAACTCCTCCTCCCCATGTGAGTGATCAGAGGGTTGTTGCCTTGTAAAGAAGGTTCTTCGCGATGGATCTGAACATTCTCACAACTGGGTTGTGCATGTTCACTGTATTCAAAGAATAGAGCACGTGTGTAAGGCGCGTGGTCCTTAGGGGGGGTCGATCGCACAGTAGACCCCCCCGGCAACATGACACGGCGCCGCCGGATGCCTCGACCCCGCCCCCAGCAGAACTCCAACCCCGGGAATCCCCGTCACCGCCGAGAGCGGAGGCACGCTCACCGGCCACGCCCCCAACAAGGGCTGACATCGGGGGAAACCCTCAGGCCTCGACAGGCCCCGCAGCTCCAGGAGTTCGTGCGTCGGCCACACCCCCAGGGCCGGCGCGTGTTCTGGGAAAGCCCCCGCCCCTGCTACGGCGTTCAGAACGCCTCAGGGCACGTACAGGGGCGGGGCTCACAGTACATAAGCCAGCACCGCAGAGACAGCAGTGCTGGTGATTGCTAAGAGACCTGCCCCCTGTTGATTGCCTTCGAGTGCCTTGACAAACCCGGTGACTGAGCGTATTTGGAGAACGAGTGGACCTTCCCTTCCCGAGACCTGAGAACTGCAGAGTGTGAGAGTGCAGCAGCGCGTGAGTGTGTTTCCCTTGAGTGTTTCCTCCCCTCCCTGGGTAATCCTTCTCCCCGGTGCGAGTGCCCCTTTGGCCCCCTGCCCTTCGGGGTTCCCCCTCCCTGGCCCCGCGCACAAGACCTCACTTGCTCCCCTTCTCCCCCCTTTTTACCCCCTGGCATATGTGAGAATCGAGTGGCAGGGTGTACCACGGTTTCCTGGTTGTCGCTCGCCCTATGATGATAGGGGTCAGTTCTCTTTAATTAGAGGTAACGACCCACACACTATCCTGACGGGCATTCTTTCTGCAGGGCGCGTGCCCCTAACCCCGGACTTGAGACCGTGGTCGCAAGTGAACTTGTGTGCGTGTATTCCATCTCCCCCTACCCCGGTCACAACGTGATGGTCTCAAGCTCCTCTAGTATAAAATGCACTCTCCCCCTCAGAATGACAGTTCCTTCCAACCCCTTTCTAGGAATATAAGAAACAAAATTCCATGCATGGCTGGACGGGTGGGTGTTCTGAGAATGCTCAGCGCCATCTCGAAGAACCTTCTTTACAAGGCAGCCACCTTCTGTTCGTCGAGTGGCTCCTAACAGGCTGTTTTTACATGGCTCCGCCAGGTGGTGAGTTCTTGGGTGCGCCAGTGCATGGGCGGGGCGTGCGCATCCCCATTCACCCCCCCCCCCACTCATCCGCAGCCATGGAGCAACCGCTGTTTTTTCCAGTTGCTCCATGTATGGGGATGAGATGTGGGGTGAGTGGGGATGCGTATTAGGTCCGCACGCACCCACACTCACTGCGGGCACACGCGTCGTGTCATTCACACAGGACTCCCTCACCCATGAACATGCAGAAATCTGCATGTTCATGGATGGGAGAGGCCCATGTAAAAAGGGCCACATTCTCACAACTGTCTTACTTTTACTATCTTAGGTAGGAATTTAGGATGTAAAGCAATATCTATTCTATCTTGGAAAATCTGCAAATATGGTTCTGAGATTATTATGGCTGCTTTTTCACTAACTCTTCTTAATGAAGTTATTGCTAACGGGAATACTGTCTTTAAACTCCCACCCCATAATCAGTTTATTTGCGCCCCCCCATATCGTCAATTCACTCTGCCCCCCACCCATAACCATTTCATTTGCACTCCCGGGGCAGCTTGAATTGATTATATGGGGGGTGGGGGCGCAAATGAACTGGTTATGTGGTGGGGGCAGCTTGAATTATGGGGGCACAACTAACTGGTTATATATGTGTATATGTCTTTTTATGGCATAATGCGCTTACTAGACGGGCTGCATTTTGTGTGTTTGATACCAGCGCCCCTAGGCCCGCCGAGCTGGGCGGCGCCCCTAGGCCCGCCGGTGGGACACAAAGGGGGGGCCCATCTTGACTTATTAGCCAGGGGCCCATTGCACCCTAGCAACGCCCCTGGTCTAGTGTGCATGATTGATCAACTTGAATTAATGTGTGAGGTGAGAGCATGTGTGTACTGTCTGAATGATTGTTTGTGTGTGATCAGTTAGAGAGTGTGTGACTTAACTGAAGTTAAACTGTATACATTCCTCGTCACGTATAAGTATTGTTCAGTCACCATACCACACATATGCAGCTTAATTTCAGTTAAATCTTTTTTAAAAAAATTAATGAATGAGAAAAGAAAAATTTATAGATTGGTCTGATATTTTATAAACATACAATTTACTGTCATGTTAACGTTAGAGTATAATTTGAAATGCCGCCTTAAATTTTTTAAACCAAAGGTTTTTTGTCTTGGTATAATTCATGAGTGGTGTGGAATGAGTAAGTAGGGAATGGTTATTTACCCTCTCAAATAGTACTGGAACTGGTAGCAGATTTAACACAAATAAAATAAAATATTTTTTCACTCAACACACAGTTAAGTTGTGGAATTTAGCAGAGTTTAAAAAAGAATTGGACAAGTTTCTGGAGGGTGGATCCATGAACAGCTATTAGTCGGGTAGGTTTGGGGGAACATAACAACCTCTTACTTTCGGGAGTTGTGAGTGAACAACAGGGAACAGCTTGCCCCATTGTGACCTGTTGGGTACTTCTTCCAAACAACTGAGATTGGCCGCTGTCGGAGACAGGTGCTGGGCTCGATGGACCATTGCTCTGACCCAGTATGGCACTACTTATCGTCTTATGCTACAGTATAGATACTGAAGTATTTAGCAGATTCTTTAAGATGGGGTTCCATCTATTTGAACAGTTTATTTTCAAATTCTTTGCAGTTATCAGGGTTAGAAACATTCCAGAATACAGCTGATTTTTTGGGCAGAAGATGGTGGTGTTTCACTTTCGAGCCAGAGGTTAATTTCTTGCATGCTTAGTGTGAAGAGATTTTTTAAGCCTTGCTTAGTTCACTAATGCTATTTGTATAATTTCATATGTCATATTTATAAATTAAAATCTTCAATCTTTAAGAACTGGTAACCACCCTGAGCTGCTGTTGGTGGGAACGACGGGGTAAAAATTAAAACAATTCATTAATAAATCATTTCCTGGCCACTAACGAAGATGCACAGATTTAAATCCTGATCAAGATCAGATTGTCATCGATGACCATTTAAGTAATTTAACACCCCACCCCACCCCACCCCCCATTGTACTGTAGTTATTTTAATAACTTCAATTAGGTTCTTTCTTTAACCGAAAAGTCTGATTTTATTGGTGCAGAGATGTTTGCTGGTATTTATTTTTTTTATTTGCTCATATTTGTATCCCACCCTCTTCCCCGAAGGGGAACCTAGCATTTTGCACAACCAGCAAGTCAGTGGGACTACTTGGTGTGTACTATTATACAAGGGGAAAGGTCTTTTGCAGTTTTTAAACGGGCATGGGTGGGTGTGGGAGCGTGTCTGTGTGCCGCATGGAACACCCCCCCCTCCGGTGAGTGGTGGGGCAGATTTACATGGGCTGGGATGGGTGTACGTCCCTACCCACACACCGCCCACTCTTGCCCCTGCATGGAGCATCCCTGATTTCCCCCCAGTGCTCCATGCGGGGGCAGAGTGGGTGGTAGGTGGGTCACAGGAGCGTATGCCCATCCACTCCCCCTTCAGATGGGCACTTGGGTGGGTAGGAGTGAGTGGGCACATCTTGTTTAAAAACTGCCTTTGTGAGGTTGAGCTGTTATGCCCATTTTTGCAAATACTTAAAAACTTGTAGCTTGGCATAGTTGCCCCAGTTCTAGAAACACTCAGCAAACTCCTCCATGCAGTCCTGTTTGCAGTACTGGGACTGTATGCAGGTAAGCATTTTTGGTGTGCATAAGTATTCTAGAGATTGGGTCCTGTGACTAGTTAGAAGTCAGCGGCACTCGGTGTATAAAGTTAAGCACAAGGCTTTGCAGAATTGTGGCCTTAATGCAATACATGACACATGGAGCAATACCTGTGTCTAATGATTGTTCAGTGCCAGGTACAAAACATGCCTCACTCCCCCTGCTTCTAATGTTGGCAAAATAGAAGGCTAAATACATACTTCTAAAAGTCATTCCGTCCTGTTCTTGATCATTTTTGTTGGTCTTTTCTGAAGTTCTTTTGCCATGTCCAGATCTTTTTTTGTTCTGTATGGTGTCCTGAAGTGACATGTTTGATGTATTTTTAGGTACAGCTACACCAGAGGCACAGAGGAGATCTTTGTGGTGTTGGTTCAACTTTTGATAGTACTGGCCCTTCTTGCCCCTTTGTTAGTTCTGCCTTACTGCAAACTGTTTGAATTCTGTTGCCCTCTTTACTAAGAGCATATTCACACGTACACCAATCAAGTGCTTTTTTTAATTTCCCCACATGTTTGGTATAAATCGGAATGCTCTGCTGCGCGTGTTTCAGCCGAGATGTGCATTTTTTCTATGCGTATGACTGGGTGCCCAAATCCTACTTTTACAAGGATGGATGTTAAAAAATGCGGGGATTTTTTATGTGGGAATTGGAAAATGTGCATGGATCAGCAGATCAGTATTCCAGGCAGCAGCTATTTTTTGTCAGTGCGGGATGAGGGGGGTTAAATACAGACTAGGATATCGGGGATTGTCAGCACAAAGGGCTAACGGGAGTGAGGGGCTCCTGACGTGTGCTGGGCGATGCCACCCAACTCAGACAGCTCCCCCGCCCCGGGCTCCCCGGCCGGGGTGGAGGTGGGAGCCTGCTCGCTTCAACAGCTCCTCTGCCCTGGGAGGGATGGGAGGGGGACAGAAAAGGCACCTAATCTGTATTGTGACAATGCTAAAATGCACATAATAACATGCACTTAAAAGGAAATGTGTGTGGAAAATATGACGTGAGAAAGGGGGGTGACTAACTTGTATGTGCATTTACATATCTGCAGGAGATAAATTAAGCACATTTTTGGGTATGTGTGGATGCGGTATGTTTCTTTCATTGTTAACGTCTCCAAATTTTTCCTTACTATAGATTATACTTCTAAATATTTTCTCAGATGTAAGAGCTATTTTTTTTTCCATACCGAAGCATTCCGCCCTAGTTTCCCCCCTTATTACCTGTTTTCAGCTGCTTCCAGCTAACGTCATTAGATTTAATTAATATGGAATTTTACGTGGAGACCATTGATGATCTGAACTAAGACTATTTTTAACCCCGGTGCCTGCTGTGTACCTCAAAGCGATCTCTCTAACTTGATAATTGCCTCCTCTGTCATTAATTTACCAAAGTCTTGGTTAGATCTCGCTCAACCTGACAACTTCGGTTTCCAAATAATTTGTATTTATCTCTTGGATAAAGGTTTGTGATATTGCAAACTGGTTTACTAAAATCTAGATTTTTACATGATCCCCTTTTCTACTACATCTGTAGCTTGTTCAGATAATGGATTGACACACACAGCCACTTAAATTTGAACCAATAGACAGCTAGGAATTCAGATGAAAGTGAGGAACTTAGGGCTGTTTATAGTATAGGTAGTGGTACTACCTGTGGAAAACGTTTTGCAGGCAAGCGTATTCTACGTTCTTTAAATATCTGCATCTGGGTTTTCAGTCAGTGGTGTAGCTACCGTGGAGCAAAGAGCAGTTGAACTCAGGCCCTGTATGCTGAGGGGGTGCTTTGCAAGTGAGCCGAGAGCTGCTAGAAAATTTTCAGAGTGAGTGGGGGAAGGACTCTGGGAGTGAGGCCAGCACTCTGCCCTTTCACTCCCTTCCCCACTCACTCAGAAAACATCCTTGTGGCACTCAGGCTGCTTGTTAATGACCCCACCAGAAAAGAAGCTTTCGGCTTCTGTGTAGCGGGGTCCCACTTGACCATGGGTATGTGCACACAAGATTAGGTCCAGTCACTTAGTCACTTCAGGGAATCCGCTTTAACACAGGTTATTCATAAGCACACTCCCCTCTAACCAGGCACCAGACCTCTGGCCATTCTTAATACATAGTCCATAATACAAGCCAAGCCTTGCCAGAGCTCGGTCCACTGGCTGACTGTTCCAACTCACATCCAGCTTCTCTCAATCAGCTTTGGGGTCTCTCTCCTGTAGGTTCCTTTCCAGGCAGCCTCTTCAGATGCGCTCTTCTTAGTAGTCCAGAGCAGACTGTCCCTTCCTTCAGCTCTGACTCCTTTATAGTGCTGGCCACACCCACCAACTTCCACTTCTTGGTGGTGACTGTTTTAAATGCTCTCTCCTGTAAGCACCATCTTGCTTCTCTTCTTAAAGGTATATCATCTTACTGTGGCACCACTCTGCCACACTCAGCTTGCCGCGGGGGTCTTGGTTGGGGCCCTCTAGAGTGATGGCAGCCTGAAATGGGGGTTCTTTCCCCAATGTAAGCCCCACTCCCACTGTTGAGACCCCCCTCCCCTTGCTCTTAGGGGAGCCTACAATTGGGACATGAGCCTGGGCCTGTATTGCTTTGCTACCCCCCAGGATCCAGTCATATTGATTTTGAGGAGCCGTTTCCAAGAACTCATGTTTACAGAAAAGTGACAAAGCAAACTGTGACTTGTGGATGACCTTGAACCATACTTTAGTCCTGGTTTAGTGTTTTCCTTTTGGTAAAGAGAGAGAAAATTTTTGGCAGAATTTGGTTCTCTTAATGTGGAATTTCAAAGTATTCTGCTTTCCTTAATACTGGTGATGGCAATCTTTTACCACACATACTGGGAAGTTGCCATCACTATCCTATTATAGTGTGAAATACTTCTACAACTTCAGAAGAAGAAACAAGTTAGCGCTCGGTTTATTTACATAGGCAAGTGGGCTGAGTTTAGTTGTTTGCTAGTTAGTTAAATTTCTTCCATAATGATGGTGGCTCAGGCTCTCTAAAAGGGAGAATAGGACTAATGCTCTAATAGCTCCATTCAGTCAGGAGGAAGAATGGGCCCCCACCCTCCTGAGAGAGAGGAAGGGGTACTACAATGTGTGCCCACCACCGACCTGGCTCCTCTTGTTTTTTCCCCAACTTATCCTTTTTGCCTCATTTCATATTGTAACCTTCAGTCCTGCCGCCGCTAGTCTCCTCCTCATTTCAGTCTTTCCCCCTTTAGTGAAGGAGCATAGCATAGGAATTGGTTGGTTTATGATAAAAGAATGAAAATTAGTGGATAAAGATTTCTCTGCTGAACAATTTGACATATAGAGCCAACCTACATTATCTCTCTATGCAGAGATATATGTATTTTATATACATTAATTATGTGGAAACAGAATTTTTAAGCAGAAATGCTGGCAAACCGTTAATGATGTTAAATATATTCCGTTAACTATGTAAGCTCTTAAACAGTATCTAATATAAAATATTGAATTAAAAAATAAAGTTAACCATGGAAAAGTTTTAAATTAATTTTGTTTCACATTGTCAATCGCATTTGTATAAGCTTGTACACTTGAGGCCACTGTGAACACACATGCAGTTCCCACAACATATGGTATTCTTGCATGCACAACATATCCACTCGCTGCAGTTTTTTGATGCCTCTGTCAGTGTTGTCCAGAGTGGATGGTAGTAACCATCTTCATCTCTTGTCCAGCCCCTGTCAGTTGGCTAATGTAGAATTGGTCTTGCTACGGTTGCCTGAGCCCATTGGTGACTTGACTGATGTACAGCCCTGCAGATATGCTGCTCCAAAGCTGCAGCATTTGGTGGTATGCCATCCAATAATAGGCCTTTCTTTGTGAATATATATCTCCGAGCATTGTTGACATAGGTGACATTGCTTGTTTGGTCGTACAACAGTATCACAAAGAGTTCAAGAGTTTTCATGTCCTCTGGCGTCAACTGTTGTACTGGAACTATTGGTAGTCATCTAATAATTGGTGTCAGGTCAGGATACATGTCCCATACTGCCCATGCAGAGTTCTTTCCTCTTCCAGCAAAACCAGATAGTGTCACACCTTGTTAGGGTGTGAAACATTAGCAGACCTTCAGACTTCACTCTCAGGATGCAGGAATATATGTATGAGCAGGCAGGTGCTGGAAGTGCTGTCACACCCCAAAAGCAATCCAGAGCTCATTTAGTAATAGGCAATGAAATAAAGATGTTGCTAGAACAACCACATCTGTGACCACCATGGGAATCATTATTGATTTTATGCCTTGGTTAACTTGGTCTGAAACATGGACAAAATTCTTGCATCTGCCTCTTCATGGCTACATGGTGCAAGGTATGATACATGTTCATGTGGAGGATAGCAGAGTAAATCACCTTCAAGAGTAATGACAATCTTCTTATTTCCTGGTACGCAACCAACAGCCTGCTTTGCAAGAAAACTGAACAGCTCACACTTACTTTCATTGCTGTGGAGACTAAAGGTTATAATATGAAATGGGGCAAAAAGGGTAAGTTGGGGAGGAAACAAGAGTGGGTGGTGAGCACACACTGCAGTGCCCCTTTCTCTCTCTCTCAGGAGGATGGGGGCTCATTCTTCTTCCTGATTGAATGGAGCTATTAGAGCAATAGTCCTATTCTCCCTTCAGAGAGCCTGAGCCACCACCATTATGGAAGAGATTTAACTAACTAGCAAATAATCCCTGGCAGTTTCTAGGTATACTTGTAGATGGGAGTCACTTTCCTCCTGTGTCCATCACTTCACTTTTCTCTTACCTGCGCCTTGAGAGAGTCCTGCTTGAAGTACATGTCATAATATCCAAGCGCTGAACACACTGGAGATGAGATTGGATGTGTGGTATGAAAACCTTGGTTGCATATTCTTGAAAAGTTCTGGCAGAACCTGGTTTTAACATATGAACAGAACTGGCTCCACCCATAATCTCACCAACAACTTGCGGTGCAGTAACACTGTTCTCTGTGGGTGCCAGGTTTGGAAGGCAAGTGAGAAGATCGGCTTTCGTTGTCATGCAGAGTTTTCCATCCTGCGATAATGCATGGGGACAGGCTAGACTTTCATGTTTGAAAAAGGCATCGAGATCTCCTCCACAAGATTGACATTCAATGTAAAGCTTGGAAAAGAGAACTGCATCATTTTTTTGCTGCTGTCCGCTTTCTGTTGCTGTTCTTGTGGACTACCATTGTTGCAGCACAAAACAAGACCAATTTATTCCGTGGTAGTACGGCATCAACTTCTGTCGTATGTTCTTCAAGTCTTTCCTTTACAAAAAGTTGATATTGCTTCTTTCCAATGTTCTTAATCTCTCTCACTGTTGCTGTCAGTGCAGGATCTGCAGCACCTTTTGTTATCAAACTGAAATGTCTGTGCTCTCTTCTTTAAATGGATTACCATGTTCTTCAGTGCAGTTAACTAAGTTTCTGATAGGTCTACCAAACGTTGCTTGGAAACCAGGAATCTGCTCATGGTGATCTGTATTTAAGGCACCTTTGTGATGACTCAAGGAACTTTCAAATTCATTTACAAGGCAAGCAACTTCTGGGTCAGCAACCATAAAAGTGTGGAAAGTGTTTTAATTTTGCATAAGATGGATTGCACTCCCATCTTCTTTGACTGCAGTATTGTTCTGCTCACGTACTTGATCCAGGCCTATTGCTGAAAACACATGGCTTGTCTTCCTCACTGTAAAATTACCTGCTTTGAATTGTTTCTCAATGAGAGGATGTGTGTGAGCCAACCCCTTCAAATTCTTAATTTCAATGTAGAGGTACCTGGCATAGTTTGTGTGGTCCAGTGCGAAAACCAAACTACAGTTCTCTCTAGAGCTGTAACATACAACTTAAAATCTAATAATTACTAATAATAAATTTATTTGCGGCCAAAGCCAAAACCAGAAAGAAAGAAAAAGAAAATACAAAGGACAATACAATGAACAAACGAGTCATCCCATACCGAACCCATCCGTCAGATTAAGTGATCGGGATTACTAAACAATACCAACAGAACACAAAATATACAATTGTCTAAGAGAGTAACAAGCGTACCACAGCTACTGACCCTCACTCTATAGGCTGCCTAAAATTTAAGAACAAAGTACGTAGATTTAATGCTAACATCAAAAAGTGAGCCACTGCACTCGTGATTGAGGGGTCCACATAGGCTAGGGCCAAATGCAACAGATTCTGTTCGGATCTCCCTGGGTATCTTCGGAGAAAAGTAGAAAGATACTCAGAGTGGATGGTATCATACAGATGACAATTGAAGAGTATATGATGGACTGCCTCCACACTTTGCCCATCGAAAGGACAGAGACTCTCAACAAAGGGCAAGGCCCTCAGATACCCCTCCAGTAGGGCTGTTGTCAAGGCATTTAGCCTCGCACACAAAAGCAAATGCTTCCTCCGAGGCGGAATGGCTGATGATAGATAGACCGCCATCCCCAAAGCTGGTCTAATAAAGGGGAGATAATCCACCATGTGTTCCGAGGCTCTAATTAAAGCTGTCTCCTCCTGAAAATCCTGGTCCTGAAACCTTCTTAGAATGACACTCATTATGGCCCCCAATTCTTTGCCCGCCCAGTAATCGGGGTGAAAGCCTAATTTACAGAGAAACAGCTCCACTGCCCGTTGCCAAGAGCTCCTATAAGTATCCTCCTTCCAAAACATCAGCCCCCGCTCCTGGGATGCGTATAGCTTGGCCCAAAATTTCAAAACAAGGGCCCAAGCTTCCACAGACCATAGGCGTTGGCCTAACTCGGCCCTAATCGCCGCAAAGGGAGTACCATTTGGGATCTTAAGCAGCCCTTGGAAGAAACGTGCCTGAAGACTGTTAAGTTTTCCTGCCCACGAGGATGCATAAGGCATCCAAACTTCTGCTCCATATAACACTTGGGCGCGGACCTTGGTGTTTAAAACCTTGGCCGCTGGAGCTATTGCACGTTTCCCAGAGCAAGCGAAAACCCTGGCAAGAGAAAAAGAACTTCCCCTTGCAGCCGATAAAGCATTTTCCACATGCAAACTTAAAATCTGATTCGCTGATTGATCTCACTAACAGAAGGATGTCTTCTTGAAGCTTTAATGTCAGGCTCCAGTAACAAAACATGGTAATGTCCCTTTCTCTCTGCTCACACCACAGGTCGAAGGAAAAGGTCTGCTCTTGATCAGCAACAGAGTCAGTGTTAGTAGTGTATGCACGATGCATAAGCACATGTAGTGCAGCAGCAGTTATTTGATGAGCGAGCCTTGTATGAATAACATGGGAAGCATACTGGTATGAATCAGCACTTCCTGCAGATGCAATACTACCCTCTACTAAACAATCAGTCCATCCACTTCCTTCTAGCCAGCAGCCAGCTGTTTTCAGGATTGCCATCTATATGTGCAATATGCTGAGAATAATAACAAACTTATCCTCACCATGCATATCTGGCCAGACCCATTGAATAACTATTGAAATGCCACTGTGCATTTCTCATAGCCACTCATAATGACTATGAGAAAAAATTGTGGTTTTAATAGGTAGCGTGTTCAGTCGGAAGTCTAGGTTTGAATCCCGGTAGCAACCAAATGTTTTATCAAGTATTAAATTTAATTAGTAATTATGATTTACTTATTGTTACTTCATCATTATTACTTTTCTCTTGAATTTCACATTTCCATGTTGCAATGCAATTGTTTAACAAATTATTTATTTTTCAGACCCATTTTTTTCTCATAGCCAATGAATTGGCTATGAATTGGCTTTGGCCCTATGCCTCAAAATGTTCAGCATGAAAAACTGTATAATTGTGCCAGTTTTCGTACCTCTATCACTGTCGGCGCAATTCATTCTCATTTATGTTCTATGCATCTCCACTACCTCCCCTTCATGCCAAGTCCTTCCCCTACCAGCATCTCCCATCATTTGCAAATTTTCTTACTTAATTTTATGTAGATCTTCTATTTGCCCATGAAGTAGTGTCTTTCTCAAAAATTTGTTTATCTGTGAAATGAGTCACACTGGTTTAGGGAGCCCTAGAGGAGTGGGGAGCCTCAAATGTGGACCATGGCTAGTTTTTATTTGGCCCCTTTCCAGTGCTAGATCTGGTCCCTAGCTCCAGTGTCTTTTCCCAAGCACTGAAAGAGTGAGCTCAGGTTAAGGGAGTAGAAGTGAGGGCATGCACACAAGGATCATGGCACAGATGATCTGAACCCTCCTCTTCTGAGCACACTCTTTAAGCACTCCCACCATCAAATTCTGTGTGGCCAATGGAGTATGTACTAATTCTCAAAGTGGCCTCTGGGAGGAAAAAAGTTCCCCACCCTGTTCTAGAGCAGGGGTACGCCAAGTTCCCAAGTCCAAGAGCTGCATGCCAAAATTTTCATATCACAGAGAGCCAGAACACGTATTACATTGATTGTGGCTTCCCCTGATCCCAGGGACGCCCCCCAATCACATCAAGGCTCTATCTCTCAGGTAGTCTGGTGGATTTGAATAGCAGCAATAGCAGCACAGGGGCTGCTCCCATGGCCTCCATGAGGCTTCAGCGGCTGAAATGGTGGTTCGGCTTCCTTTGCTTCTGAGGGAACTACAGGGACATGCTTCCAGATAGTCACTTCTGGCAAGAGCTGCAGTACAGGTGCTCAAGAACCATACGCGGTTGCCCGCCTCTGCTCTAGAGTGTCGCCTGCAGTTCTATTAATCCCTGGCAAACGACAGTACTCCTTGTTTGATAATGAGTTCTGACCTGTAGATTGGGCCTTAACTCAACATTGGAGAGAAATTTCAAAGTTGTATTGACACAAATGCATTAATTTGTTGTCATTTGCCAGCTGAATTTGAGACATTGACTTTGACGACATTGTAATTTAACCTACATTTCTGACCGTATTCGATTGGGTAACTTGTCTTGTTTTTCTGTAGTGAGGGAAGGAACCATCTATTGTGCAATCTTTGAGCCTGCAGTAGGGCACTGTAGGCTGAAACTGCAGATGGGAGCTATGAGTGGTGGAAAAAAACAAGGGAGGGGATTGAACAAAGTTCTGGCTAAAGGATTTGTGCTGGAAACTGGCCCAGAGAGAGGAAAAAAAGAAGGCTTAATTAGAAGCAGCTGTAGGGCTGACACAGCCTACAGATGACATTTTCTCTCCAAATTCTTTTTAGGTTTTAAAAACTGACTTAAATTGGAATCTTTAAACTATGTTCTATACTGCTCAAATTCTTGCTGAAGAAAGCTGTGGTTCAAAAGTGTGCCAGGACAAACTTCATTTTCACACTACTGCTCCTCAGTGAAAACTGCGCAGAAACAGTGGCTGCAATCCCAAACTGGTCTGCAATCCCAGAGGACTTTTGTAGCATCCATCGACCTACGAAAGGCCTGCCTCCATGCCCCCAGTCTGGTTAAAGTACCTTTTCTCTGAGGTGCAGGCAGTGCTATATCTTTTCATTAGCCAGGGTTTCAGGGGGTAGGCAGGATCCCTGCGAACAACAGACCTCATGAGCACCCCCTCCATGCATGTTTCAGTGGAGGGTCCAAACTCTCTGGTGTACATGCAGTCAAAGAAGGGGGATTGATGGTAGACGTGGGCATTATGGTTCTTCAGAACAACCAGGATAGCACATCCATGAACTGGGCATGGTGGACTACTTCATCCTGGAGAACCACGGAGAAAACCCCCTGCTTCTCCATGGGGATGGGTGACCGCATCACCGTGCTGTTTCTCCAGTCAAGGCCTGAGGATCTTGGCTATATGTAGAATGAGACGATGGGGCATCCTGAAGTTTGCAACCTGCTCAGTGGCTGCCCACAAGGACAGCATATTCTCCCACCAGTCTGTGCTTTTTGCCATCACCTGGTATAGCCCTGCCCAGGGCGTGGATGATTGAAGCCACAACTCCTGACAGGTACCTCTCTGCACGCATCAGCTGCCCCTGCGCAGCTTTGATTCTCACCGCACGATCCGGAGTTTTCACCAGAGGTAGGTAAGTGCAAAAGCAGGAGCCGCCTCCATGGTGGAGTGTGCCCCGCTATCCTGGCCACCTATCAAATGAAAGCCTGTCTTTGCCTTGAAATCACATCACGCCAGTGACAGCAGAAGGCTTGAATCTGTTGGATCACTCTCAGATTCTGCTTAGTAGTGGAAAAGAAGGCCTGGAGTGCAGTAATGAGCACAAGGAAGTTTTCAACATGCATCCCTGTGGCTGCAGTTCTGGGGTCTGTGAACTCTGCATATCACGCGCCAAGTGTTCTGAACAGCTTAAAGAGCTGGACGGCTGCCTAGCTAGGATTATCTTTGTCCTGCATGTGAGCAGTTATTGGCCACTAATGGTCATGTGTCCTTACACAACTGGTTGTGTGCTGAGTGTGAGCTGCCGTTGGCTGCAGGGGGCTGTTAAACTGCATAGACATTTGTGCCACAAGCACATCAGTGCACATGCCAACTCATCTAAAAATGTTACAGATGTTAGCACTATGGAAGCATGGAATTTTTTAATTGGGGTGAGGGGGAATCACTGAACGTTAAAAAATGGCCAGGTGGAGGAATCTGCTAGGCAGTGAAGGTCACTTTGCTTGGAATGTATGTGGGAGCAGAGCTGCTCATTGCTTAAAAAGGTTCTTGGATTCATGGTTAAAATTATGGCCTGCCCTAAGCTTTTGTATGTAATACTGGCACTACTAATTAGACTATCGAAGGATTTTTCCCCCCCATCGATTAATACGATTGTTTCCAAATTTATCTGGGAAGAAAAAGAAACCCGGAATTAGAAAATCTGTTTTAGTTACCAACAAGGATACAGGTGGGCAAACTTTCTAGATATAAGAACTTACATGGCCTTGGTACTGAGAGCTATAAAGTACTGGTATAGAGACCGTGGCAAACCAACTTGATTTAAGCAGGTACCTTTAATATGTATAGTTCTTTAAAATTGGTTATTTTGGGGTCATCTAAGAAGCTGTTTGTCTCAGAAATAGCCCATTCATTAATCAACATTGCATTGCAGACCTGGGACCGAGTTAAATTGAGGGCTGAGATACATTGTAATAAATCTCCTTATATCTGTTTGGTAGACTTGTAAAAAAACTGGTGAGACAATTTAGGACTGTTTTTTACTGCAGTTACAGAAAAGGGTATCATATTGATTAAACATCTATATACCAATAATAAATTGATTATAAAAGAAGACTTGGGGAAAAAAATTAAGTGCAAGATTAATTCTTATGGATATATGCAACTGAAAAAAATCTGTTAAATAATCAATGAAACAGAAGCCATTGTGGGCGATGCCTGTTTACAACTAACTTTTTTTTTTTTTTTAAAGTATAATATGGACAAAGATGTATTATCTATTTTGTATAAGGAGCTGAAAAAGTTATTTATTCAGCCAGATGCTGGATATATTAGCTCTTCGGAAGATGAGTTAATGGTTATGTTAGATAAACCTAAGTGGTTTCAAATGTGGGATATAATGAATAAAGGTTCTTGTTCTGTTAGTGTCAGAGAAATATAGGTCAAACTTACTTTGAGATGGTACCTTACCCCGTAAATGGTGTTTAGAAACAAGGAGTCTTGGTTTTGATTTGTGTTGGAGAGACTGCAGAGAGATTGGCACCTCACCATTGTTGGTGGAGTTGTACAGTTATACAACCTTTCTGGATTTCGGCATGGGCTTTGATTAACAGAATTGCTGATGTTGCTGTCCCTCTGAAACGGGAAATATCATAACTGGGTATTTTCCCTAAGTGTACCACTGATGCTCAACAAAGGGTGTGCCACCAGATACGTTTTGCTGCTTTTTATATGATAGCATGATGGTGGAAAGCTAAAAAGGGCCCTATAGAAAGACTTGTTGGACAGACTTTGGTTTATTGGAACCGTAGAAAGAATTGCTGCCAATTATTATTTGGTTTGTTTTGACTTTTATCCCGCCCTTCCTGCACAGCAGCTCAGGACGGCTTACACAAAATTCATGAACACAAAATACAAACATCCCACAACCCCCCCATCCCATCACCATACATTCCCCCCAACCCATCCTCCCCCTTAGTTAACCCCCCTCTGCAATTGGTTCTGGAAACCAATTGGATCCATGAGTCTCTGGCATGGACCAATCTAATAGGTCCAGCACCCTGACGGGGGCATAGGTGCACCAGGACTCTCTCCTCCAGGAGGTAATGGTCCAACCACAACAAGGGTATCACCTCCACACCCCCAATCATAGGACCCCCTGATTCCACGCCAGTGCAGAAAATCAAATCCAGCGTGTATCCTCCCTCATGTGTCAGGCCCGCTACCTACCTGGGATAGACCCATGGAGGCCATGAACTCCTGTTCTGCTCCAGAAAGGTTGGCCTTGGTGTGGATGTTGAAGTCCCCCAAAACAATAAGCCTGGGCAACCACAACACCACCTCTGAGACCAGCTCATCTAGAGTAGTCAGGGAGGCTTCAGTGCAGTTGAGTGCTTGGTACACCAGCAGGATCCCTAATCTATCCTTGGCCAAATCAAATGCTACACGGACCATGCCGAATGAATTCAGTACTGGAAACCTCCGGAAGGACGATGCGTCCTTAAAAATTGGAGATACGTTTCTCCGCCCCCCGAACGCCATCTGATACTGCATGGAGTACCCAGTCAGCACCAGGTCAGCAAAATCAGCTCTGACTCATCATCCAGCCAGATCTCCATTATGCATGCAAGGGATAATCGCCTCCTCCAACCCTTCCACTTGCCCCCTTGATCCCATTCCTTCCCGCCTTCTCACCTCCGTTACTCCTACTGTCGCCCCTTCCTTCCTGCACATCATCAACCTCTCCCTCTCTACTGGCTCTTTCCCTTCTGCCTTCAAACATGCCACAGTCTCTCCTATTCTCAAAAAGTCCACTCTTGACCCCTCTGACC
>QEPC01005805.1:5367638-5381111 GCA_003113815.1 Sphenodon punctatus
ACCTGGAGCTGGAGTGCCACCGCCCGCTCAATAACCTTCCCTAAAAAGGGAAGGTTAGAGACAGATCGGTAACTGGCGAGCACATCCACGTCCAAAGATGGCTTCTTCAGCAGGGGGGCGCTACAGCCTCCTTGAGGCTAGGAAACAACCTCCCCTGCTGCAAGGACGCGTTCACTACCCTCGCCAGCACTGTCCCCAACATCTCCCTGGAGGCTTTCACCAACCAGGATGGGCATGGATCGAGTTTGCAACAAGTGGCCCTCACAGACCCCAAGACATCCGCCGCATCGGCCGGCGTCACTTGCTGAAACTCCCCCCATAAAGCTGCACCAGACGGGCCCTCCTTCACCTCGCGCTCTCCTTCTACTGCACCTAATCCAACATAAAAGTCGGTCTGAATCCGAGTGATCTTGTCTGCTAAGTAGTTGACAAACTCCTTACAGCGTGCCTGGGACAAGTCCCCATCCAGGCGGAGGGAGGCCGGACTAACCAGCCCCTGCACCACCCGAAACAGCTCCGCCAGGCGTGACTTCGCAGACGCTATGAGGGCAGCAAAGAACTCCTTCCTTGCTGTCCTCACAGCCTCAACATAGGACCGCAAATGGGCCCTATGGAGAAGTCGGTCGGAGTCAGATCGAGTCCGACGCCAGTGTTGCTCCATCCTCCTGCCTACTCGTTTCATACACCGCAGCCCCTCAGTAAACCAAGGGGTCCTGCGGTGATGAGACCGAGGCAGAGGGCGTCTCGGAGCCACCCTGTCGATGGCCTCCTTCAGCAAGCTGTTCCAACGCTGGACCAGCTCATCGACAGAGTGACCATCCAGGTCCAAGGCCAATTCCCTCAGGACCTCTTGGAACCGCTGGGGTTCCATCAGCCTCCGAGGGCGGACCAACCTAACTGGTTCTTCCCCCTTCTGGAGGGGTGTGTGCTGAGAGACTGGTCTGAAGGAGATAATGGTCCGTCCATGACAAGGGCACTGCCCTAACCTCCCCCACAACCGGGCCCCCCGTCTCTAGGCCAGAACCAAAGATCAGGTAGAGGTTGTGCCCCCCCATGTGGGTCGGGCAGATAATCTCCTGGGACAAATCCATGGTGGCCATGAATTCTCACTCTGGCCTGACAAGGCCGGCATCGGCATGAATGTTGAAGTCCCCCAGAACCAAAGTCCTAGAGGAGCCCAACACCACCTCCGAGGCCAGCTCTGCTAGAGCGGTAAGGGATGCTGCCGGACAGGAAGGGGCCCGGTATACCAGCAGCACCCTTAGCTTGCCCCCGGCCAAATTGAACACCACGTGAAGGGCCTCAATACCTACAATCTCCGGGATGGGATACCTCCTAACAGGCCAGTCCTCTCTAAAAACAATCGCTACACCACCTCCCCGGCCATCCGTGCGGGGCTGATGCTGCACAGCATACCCGGCTGGAACGAGATCGGCCAAAATTGGACCAGCCAGCTTGTCCAGTCAGGTTTCCGTAATACATGCGAGGTCCACGGCCCCATCCAAGATCAAATCCTGGACAATTGGGGCCTTGTTAGCAACGGACCCCGCATTCAGCAGCAACAACCCCCCCAGGTGTGGAACTTGGACCAGGCTTCTCCCTCACCCTCAGTGGGGGGATGGCAACCAACATCTCCCTCAGACACCTTGGTCCCCTAGGGGTGCGAGCCATCCAACCCCATGGATCATACCGTCCTTGCCCCAGAACCACCCCAATAGCAGCACCCTCCCCCCTGTCTACCAAATCCCGACCCCCAAAACCTGGCTGCGCGCCCCATGACCTTCCCCCCACCCCCAAAACCTCAACCCCCCCCCCGGCCATCCCGCTGCCACCAGGGGCCGGTAGGGACCATATCCCTCCTCCCGACTTTCCTTTCTCACATGGGTCGGACTCCACCCCTCTCCCCAACCAATCACCCTCCCAATGCTCCCCCTGCTGCCACCAGGGTCAATCACTGGGACACCCTCCCTCTCCTTCCTCTAACCATCCCTCCTACACCCCCACCCTACCTCCCTAACCCTGAGCAAAAAGAATCCCACAAAAACGTCCCCCCTGCAGCCCCAAAACACCCCAAAGCGCCGCGCCCTTTGGCCGCGGTCCTTTGGCTTGCGGCCTGCCACGGAAGCCGCTGGCCGCTGGGCTTTAAAGCCCTGGCTATTTCTGGGTGGGGGAGGGGACAAGCCGGCCCCCGCGACCGGATTCTGCGCTCCCCCCCCATCCCCCCAATTCTTTAGTTTATTAGCTGTAACAGTATCTGGTTAACTCAACTCTTAATCCTCACCACAAACCTGTGAAGTAGGTTAGGCTGAGAGATCTGTTACTGCCCCAGGGTCACTGAGTGAGTTCATGGCTATGGTAAGACTTGAATTGGGGGCCTCCCTCTGCCTCCTGGTCCAAGTACTGCACTGGTCTTAACCACTACACTACACTCGTTCTAAAAGGCTGCTATAAGCAAAATAATGCTCTATTGTTCTTTCTAGATAGGACTAGAGGTGGTAATGGGCTTAAATTAAAAGAGGAAATGTTTAGGCTAAACATTAGGAAGAATTTTCTAACTACCAGGGCAGTTAGGCAATGAAATAATTTGCCATGGGGTGTTTTGGGAGCTTCATTACTTGAGGCCTTTAAAAATAGGCTGGGCAGATAATATCTCAGGGATGGTGTGGGTACAGTGTATCCTACGTAATGCAGGGTGTGGACTAGATAGCCCTTGGTTTCTTTCCAGCTCTATGATTTTGGTTCTGTGACTTAGGCCCTTTTTAAATGGACCGTGGGGGGATGGCTGTGCGGTGGAGGTGGGTGTGCACCCATCTACACCCACAGAGCATTGGACGTTGGAGCCTGTTGCTCCATGGGTGGGTGATGGGTGGAGGTGGGTGTAGCGCGGGAGCGTGGATGCACCCCCATCTATCTCCCGCAGCATTCACACAGGCGCCTCCATCCATCTCCACACAACGAAATTGCATGGAGATGGGTGGGGGTGTCTCATGTGTAAAGGGCCTTAGTATATTAATGCCCATTACAATAGGATTTAAAGACACGTATTAGGAGTTTGCCTGTTTAAGTAGTTTTAAACCAGGAATAAAGAAGCTACTTCTGATTTTATGGGCACAGGGAGTAGCTCCTACTGTAGAAAACAGAGGAAAAAACTATTTAATAGAATACATAATAATAGTGAAAGATGTAACCTAGTTTGTGAAAATAGTGCGTGATAAACTTTCCAAAAAATGGATGTACGTAATAGTCTACCTTGCAAAGAATACTGTGGCTATATTGAGATGTTTTGATCTGGACACAATAGTCGTCTGCTTACAAGAATACTGGAAGGTGAGAAGAGCTTAGAAATAATGACCTTTCTGGTATTCCATATTCATAATTCCCAGAGATCCCCTTTCTCACTGCTTCCTGCCAAAATATCTTAGTTTCCCAATACGTTAGTAAGTTAATACAAATTAGCTTGTATGTTTAAGTTTAATATGTTTATATTGAGTTACTGTTTGTAAAATAATTTGTAGCCAAGAAAAGGAAAAAGATAATGTTTAAAAAATAGAGTAAGTATATTAGTTAATATACTGTTAAATACTAAGTTTTGGTCGATACACACTGGAATTTTGTAAATTGAACATTCTATTGTTATTGGCCTGATACATGAATATGTAAATTCTTCTTTAAAAAATGCCTGTTATGACTGCATTTCCAGGAGGTTCTCTCTAAATAGTATTAAAAAGCATGAGGGACTTTTCTGTGTATGGCCTACCACCCCCTGCTACATAGGTAGTAAGTATTCTTTATGACAGTGGTGTTTCCAACTGTATAATATTGACACTATGAAACATATGTCACCGCAGGGGCCTCTGATGAGTCATAAACCAGGGCCGCTTTGTGGAAAGTAGCATGCTTGCGAAGATGACAAGAAAGTGGAGGATGGCTTGTGTGTATGGCAGGGTGGTTGTACTACCTGCTTAGGGGGATATCTTTGATATCCTAAAGGATATCCCCACGCTGCTGGGGAGTGAATCTTTTTGGGCATGGCCTGTTACACAACAGAGCCTTTGGATCACAGGTTGACCTGTGCTGGTGGTAGGTCTGAGTCATAAATACTACTAATTGCAGCTTTTGTTTTCTTGTAGGTGTCCAGAGGGTTTTCTGGGAGAGTATTGTCAGTACAGAAATCCCTGTGAAAGCAACACCTGTCAGAATGGTGGAACCTGTGAAACATCTTTGATAGGAAAAGTGGTTTGTAAATGTGCTCTTGGGTTCACAGACGAAGACTGTAGCTACTCTGAATCACATATTTGCTTAGTGTCACATCCCTGCTTAAATGGAGGGGCCTGTCAACCCCTCAGCCTGGAAACCTATCGATGTATCTGCCCACCAGGTCATACAGGTACATTTCTACATTTATGGCCTCTGCTCCCCCCGCCCCCCTTTTTGTACCTTTAAAAAAATTTGAAAACACCCTCCAAATGCTTTACTGTTGTGTTAGGATGCTGTCAAAACGTAATGGCTTCATGCATGTAGAAATGAGCACAAAACAACAAAAACATGAAGGGTAGGAGAATAAATTCTGGGCCTCTTGCTGTTTTATAATAGCACTTAAAAAAACAGAGATCCCATTTTCCCATTGACGGCAATGGGGAAAATGCAGTGAACACAGATCCCTGCTTGTAAAAAGAGTGCATGTCTTACACTCAATTGAAGTGTGTCTCAGTTGAATTACTATGGCTAGCAACCCCTTTCTGTAAGTCACTTAAATGCAGCATGCCACTTATTCTTGAAGACAGCATAGGAGAAGGAAATGTTGACAGCAGTACAGTATCATTCCAACTTTTGAAATAATTTTGATAAATGGTTTCCTTGGTGCAGCAGCTGTTGCAAAAACAGGTTGAAGCTAAAGTTTCTGGTTGCAATGAAAAATGTTTCAAATTGAGTCTTGGATCCAAATCTGTACTAAAAGTGATGCTCAGGAATTGCCTTTGTGTCAAACATTGCTGACCTTTCAGTAACTGCAACCTTTGTTGGTGCTGTCGCATGTGTTTGTTTTTAGATGCCTTAGGGTGGAGGGAAGTAGATTTGCCTTGTTCATAAAAACTGACTCTTAACTGACAGAAGTTTAAAAATATTACTTTTTCCTCAGGAAAAAACTGCCAGTGGATTGATGCTTGCTTCTCCCAGCCATGTGCCAATGGAAGTACCTGCATCCCGTCTGCAAATGGGTTCTCTTGCACCTGCCCAGCAGGCTATATGGGAAAGAAGTGCGAGACTGATGTGAATGAATGTGCCACGCCGGGGCAGTGTCAGCATGGTGGGACCTGTGTCAATTTTCCTGGTTCTTTTCAGTGTCAGTGCAAACCAGGCTTTACAGGGAGCCATTGTGAGAGCGTATTCGTGCCATGTTCACCATCCCCATGTATGAATGGAGGGACATGCCATCAAACCAGTGATTTCACCTATGAATGCAACTGTCTGCCAGGTAAATAGACCTCTGCTTGCACTATCATGTTTGGGAAGTAAAGTGCTTTACATCTGCTTTGATTCTGAGGCTTCCCCTACAATGCTGGGATAGTCTTGGGTGCCAGAAGGAATTGAAAGGGGGGCAGAGATGACATGTTAGTGTGTTCATGTAGCGTCATACAAGGGAAGAAACTGATGCATGAGAGAGGAACTGAAGGCTAAAGAGCTATGAGCTTGCATAGATCTTTGTAAGAAAATGGTGCTGACTTTTGGGTTTCCCATGTTTGGGGAAATTGTTTAAATTCCTGTTTTGATAACTTGAGTGCATCATTAAAGCTGAAGTATCATACTTGCTTACTGCATTCAGCTGTGCTGTTTCCTAAAGAAAATTCCAGAGCCATTTGATTTGTTGTTTATAAGTTCTGTAGGTTTCATCACTGGAGATTGTGAATTACTTGGTGTTTGAGGTGCCAAGAAGCATGGTAAAAAAAATGGGACCTCAAAAAAACAAAGGGGCCAAACTTGCAAAGCCAGTGCCACTTTGCTAAAAAGCGAAGCTGCCCTTTCTTACAGTGAAGCGAGTATGGGTGGAGGAGGTAGCACTGGGCTGGCTAGTAAATCTGCATATGGAAATGAAATATGTGCAGTAGCACACACATAGTGTGTGTTGTGAGTATCGTAACGGTGCTCCAAGGACTCTTTCTTCTGTATGCCCTGATAGTTTATGTTAGTACTCCATTAATTTGGCTTCTAAAAACCTCCTGTTTAAAAGTAAATTAAAAGAGAAAAGTGTGTTGGTGAAACCAGCCTTCTTTCTCTGATGTCCTAGGTTTTGGGGGTAAAGGTAACCGAAGGTTTGTTCTCCCAGGGCTTCATAGCAATGAAGCTGCTTTGCATAAATTCATAGTGTAACTGTGCATTCTGCAACATAAGTGTAGTAATGTTTCTTAGGTCCAGGAACAGATTTTAATTTCTCAACTTTTTCTAATTTACCTTTTTGTCATTAATTGTGGAATACGTATTCATTACTGTTGCTTGTGGAATAACTCCAAAAGTTGGAAGGGTTTCTGTACAGTTTGATGTATTAGGGGCAAAGCACTTTTTTACACCAAACTGAAAATGTATAGTCCCCTTTGCTTATAACTCAAACAGCTGAAAGAACTTTCTCTCTGAGTTCAGAGAAAGCTAACTTTTGAGCTAAAACTTGTCCGGAAAGATCAGTCCCACAAGACTTGAAACTTTGAAATAATGGAATTGTAATAGCATTGCAGTTGCAGATTTCACAATACTTTAACGCTATAATCCTATGTGTACAGTGTGGTCAAGTTAATGTTGTGCAAGAAACTTTCAGTTCCTGATTCAATAATGACTATTTACACAACTGTGATGTTGCTTTAACTTTGTTGTCTGGTCAGAGTTTGGCAAAATGGCATAGGTTGAAAGAAAGGTCTGAAAAAGTTTTTTAAAAAACACAACTTTTAATAGTTTCTTATTAAATAACTTGGATAACCATTATTTTCTAAGTAGCAGTATTTCAAAGTTCTTTCTAACGTGGTGAGAACTACTAGAGCTTGAAATGTCTGACAAATAAGGGCTTGCTGCCAAATCAGCTTCCTAATGGAATTCATAACAATAGAGGAAGTGTTTATCTGGGAAAGTGGTTGTGCATTGTTATTTATCAAAACTATTATCCATTAACCAAGATGATAACTCTAGGGAATTTCAAGAGTTTGTTCAGGAACTAATCTATCAAACCAAAACAGACTGAAAGTTGGAACCCTTCCTAGAAAGGAAGTAACATCAAATTTTTAGTAGTAGTAGTAAGTGACATTCCATGCAACAAAGTCTCCCTTGTTGAAAGTGTCAAACATGTTATCCTGGAAATTACATAAAAAAGCATATTTAAATCTAGTTGCCTGGCTCAATGTTTTTTCTGCTATACTAGAGACTAATGTTTAAAGCTAGGGGCAGGCTTCCACAACAAGTATTGCACTAAAGTGTAGCAACTTACTTACCACTCTGAATTATCTTAATACTTCCAACTGCTCCTTCCACCCTCATGCACAACAATGTCTTGCAGCTGAATTTATTCATGAATAAGTCTAGTCTGTTGTCTTCTGTGACTTTCAGAAAAGGATTTTTTAAATGATGTGCTTCTGGCAGCATTGGTGCATAGGACTGAAACTTGATCTCTCTATTTTCTCAATTCTTGCTGAGAATCAGGCTTCTCTACGAGAACTGAGATAAAAATGAGAATTGGGAAAATAAAAAATCTCAACGTTGTGTCGTGTCAATATTTTTTTTTAAAAAACCAATCCCACTGTGCATGTGCAAAATGGATGCCAAGGGAGTTCATCTCATGCGTGGCCCTTTTCTAAGATAGCGTGGGCAGTGTTGGCACAGTTTTGGAAAAGGGCAGCTGGTTTGCAAAACGGCTGCCCTCTTCCGGAATTCCACCGACAGTGCCCGCGCCATCTTGGACAAGGGCCACGCACACACACAATGGCCCTAGTGGCCATTTTGCACATGCACGGTGACATTTTAAAAACCCTTTCGTGCTCCAGTGCACTCTGGCCTGGCCCAGGGGCTTAAACAGGGTTTTAAACTTGTGGTCCTAGTCTCTTTTATAGATTGTCAGTCTGTCTCAGGGTCTCTCTTGCTCCTGAGAACCGGAAGGAAAGCGTGTGCCTACGGGTGAGCTAATGATTCCAACAATGTACCACTTCAGTGCAAACAAAAACGGAGCCCTCAGTCTGTTGGCAACTGTTGTGCATGAGGGTGGAAGGAGCAGTTGGAAGAATTAAGATAATTCAGAGTGATAAGTAAGTTGCTACACTTTAGTGCAATACTTGTTGTGGAAGCCTGCCCCTAGCTAGATAGGACTCCTCCCCTCCACCCACGTCCACCTCCCCTCTCCAGTGAATGTTCTTCCTACGCTGTTCCAGTGACATCTTCTGACAATGATGCCTCCTTCTCCTTGCCCGTCCTTACCCTTTGGCGAGTAAGCTTTCCATCTTGCAGCACCAAAGGAGTTAAATTTCACCTCTGTAGCTAATGGAAATCCCTCCCCCCAGTTTATTTACTCTTGTGGCATCTCCTGATTCCTATTGATTCATATGTGGGTGGGGTTACCTGCACAAGAATTAGCTGGGATGAGGGGAGGTCAGTCGGGAAACAAACACAAACAAAAAAATGTGTATGTCTGCGTTACTCTTCTGATCATGCTGCTCAGGTCCTGTCTGCAGGCTGTCTCTAGCACCCAAGGGACCAGCTAAGAACGATCAGCTGGAGACCCAGGTTTCATAGAGGAAACACTAGGGAGCCAAGGCTTTGCCTACAAGCTTTCCATTAGCAGGGCTAAAATGAAACTGCATTTGCAACATGGGTGAATCAAACAGCCCCCCCCCCCCCCTTTCTCCTGGATGTGCTGGCTTGCATGTGTGTTCACTGTCTGGCTTGAGTAAAGCTGCTAATGACATGAAAAGAGAAATGCGCACATACATGCATGATGCAGGACTTGAAGGAAGAAAGTGAGGAAATATACAATTCACTGGAGAGAGCAGGTTGGTGTTAGCAGAAATGGGGGTGGGGGTAATTAGCTGATAGTAGATGAAATGAATCTGATTTGCTACCGCTTCAATTTATTGATTTGATTTATTGACCACAGCCTTCCTGCCAAGCAGTTCAGGGCGGCTGACAGCAACAATAAAAATACAGTATAAATATGGCCCTTTTCACACAGAAACTCTAACACTGATAAAATGGTGTTATATTTTATTATACATGTTGCAGGGCACCCATAGAGCATACCTGCAGTCCTGCAACATGTATAATAAAATGTATTAGTGTTAGAGTGTCTGTGTGAAAAGGCTCTCTCTATATAAATATCAATGTTTTTGAGGGCACTTCTTAGGGCCCCGGGAGGAACTCCGACAGCTGCAATTCGTATCGAATTGGGGCAGCGTATATGGTCCTCTGGAGCATGGAATCTGGCCTATAAGTTGTGGTGTAAGGTTTTGGACCCCAGCTTTAAGGGCCTTTTTGGGTATCTTTTGGCTGATTCTTTCCAGGGCAAGTGGTTTGTCAGGTTGGAGGCCCAGTTGGCTGCTATGGGGTTATCCAAGGAGTATCTATTATCTAAAGATTTGCTCCTAGCCAGGGCTGAAATTAAACAGCGCTGGAGTGATATCCAACAGCAACAGGAAAGAGCTAGGGTTGGGTCCTCTATGCACATGAGAGATTATTTAAGGTTGGCCCCTCTTACTGTTACGCCAGCAGTCTTTCTTAATAATGATTATTTGCCCAGGGGCAAGTGGCTTTACATGGCGGCTCGCTTTAATGCCTTGCCCATCCAGGTTTGGGTGGGGCATCTTGCTGGGGTACCCATGCATTCTAGACTTTGTCCTTTTGACCATTTGGAGCCTGAAACTAATGTCCATGTTTTGATGCGTTGCCATCTGTATGACGCTCTTCATCTTTATTACCTCCAGCCTATTTTTGATAAATATCCAGGGAGGTCAGATGTTGTTTACACTGATTATCTTCTTGCAGACTCTCAACAGGAAACCACTTGGGCCGTGGGTCAATTCCTAATTTTTGCAATGAGAAGCCGTAATCAGTTTTTGGATTTTAAATTGTTTGATTGATAATTGTGTTTGGTAGTCTTTCCTGTAGTTCCCGAACTATTTATTTATTTTATTTTATCTTATTTCATTTGTATGTTGTTTGTTTACGGCTATGGCCTTGGGCCTGCCTTAATAAACTACTACTACTACTACTACTACTATAAATATAAATATAAATATAAATGAATAAACAAAATGCAATTAACTATGGCCTTTTTACACGGACGGCACAGCAGCGCTGATGGGTGGAGATGGGTGTGGACGGGTGGATGAGCACACCCAGCGAATACCCGGCAGCACCGAGCAGGGAAACATTTACACGGACAGTGCCGCAGGGGGTGGTGGGAAGGAAAGGGGAGGGGCCTGCAAACACCCAACGGCCAAACACCCATCCCAGGAAACACCTGGCAAACATCCGTGCAAGTACACGGACAGCCGGGACCGGCAGGGAAGCCCCGCCCGGCACAGCGATGGCACAACATGGCCGACGGAGGGCAAACGAAGCTGCGCAATGCGGCCCCGCCCCCCCAGCCGCCAGGACCCACGTGGGTGGGGCAGGAGGGAGATGGGATGACAGACGCTACAAAGGAGCCAGCTCCACACAGCCCTGACACAGAGCCCAGACAGCCCGGCGCCAGGCCCCCCCCCCTTACACACAAACACAGCAGAGCGGCACACACACTGCAGGCAGCAGAAGCACACAGGGATGGGAACACAGCCCGGGGGGGGGGCAAAGGGAGAGAGGCACCCCACAACACAGGCAACACCCCCAGAGGCACCCGCACAAGGGGAGAGGTCGAAGCAAAGCACAACACAGACACACCAGGAAAGGAACACACAAGCCTTTATTCAAATGGGGAACCAGCAACAGGGGGCAACAACTACAGGGCAGGGAGGGGGATGGGCCAATAGACGGGGGGGGGGGGACAGCGCCAGCACAGGCAGGCCTGGGACAGCACCCCTTCAATAGGACCAGCGACCCTGCACCCGGCGCCAGCGCTCGACCTGTGCAGCCGGTCCAGGAGGAGTTCCAACAACTCCCCCTGCTCCCGGGTCCGCTTAGCAATCATGGCCTGCACTGTATGGAACAGAGGGAGAGGAAACTGCCATCAGAGTCGGCCCCGGGCACCCAGGAACAGAACCCCCCACAGAGGGACACAAGCACAGGGCCCAGCAAACAGGCAGCACACTCACGAATGCCATTGAACAGCCGCCCTGCCGCCTGCATGTCCTACGCCACCCGCTCCAGCTGCTGCACCATCGCGCCCAGGCGAAAGATTGCCAGCAGCACGACAACAGTAGCTGCAGGAGAGAAGGGACAGGGCCATGGGGAGCACCCACACCACTGGGCCCTGGGAGGGCCGGGGGCAGCGACACCACCAGGGGCCCAGCCCACACGCTGACAGCCACCCCACCGAGGAGCACCCCGGCCCCTGCACGAACGGGGAGCGGTCGGGCCACAGACCGGGTCCACAGCAACCCCTACTCATGCTCAGCCACCCAGTGTCCATGGTGCCCCCGCCCATCCATCGCCACCACCACAGACGGCCCGCACCAACGGGGCGACAGCAGAGCGGAGCGGAGGGGAGGGGTACGGCCACACCAATGCACAGGCAAGGCCAGGGGGTGCCCGGCCGACCACCCACCGCCAATACCACCCCTTGAGTGACCCCAGGCAGCAGTACCCAGCAGGGAAGCAGCCAGGGGAACACACACCTCACAGCCAGCGCCCACCTCACAGGCCCGGAGCTGACCAGTATACCCCAAACCCCCCCCCCCCGCACACAACTACATAGATGGGGGCAGGAGGGCCGCCAAAGGGGAAGGGGCACCCAGCCGCCACAGCAGCAACAGAGGCAAGGCAGGACAGAACATCACATAACAGCATTTTATTGGTGGTGGGGGAAGGTGGACCCCCAAGTGCAGAGAGGCAGTGCAGGGGACCGCAGGGGCACCCACGGCCGGGCACGAGAGGCACAACAGGAGGGCACAGGAGCTGTCGCGCAGGGCGGGCAAGGGCACCTGGGCAGCCCCAGTGGGAACGGGCAGCGGTCACACACAGGGGGCAGTGGGGTCCAGGGACTCCAGGCGGAAGCCAGCAGCGATGCAGATGGCAGCGCACAGCCCGCTTGGAGGTACGGGGGTGGGGTGGGGGGACGGCTATGCACCGTCCTGGGCACCAGGGTGGCAGCGAGTGGGTGACGGTGAGGGGCTGTCATGGATGGTCCGGTGAGCACTCCCGGGGCGGTGACCCCGGCTCCAGACCCTCCCAGGTGAACAGGTCCTGTCAGAAGCCTCGGGTGCACATATGAGCATCCACCAGGTAGCGCGGAAGGAGTGGATCTGCACCTGCGGCCGCAGTCCGTACAGCTGGAAAGTCCCTCACCGATCGAAGGGCGGTAAGCTCCGCAGAGGTGGGGTCCCCGGTCCAGAGCGGGCCACCAACCTCGGGGGACAGCAAGCCCAGGTACCACAGGAGGACCCCCATGTCCGAGGGTGTGCGCGGGATGCCGCGGGCAAGCAGGAGGCTGCCGGTGTACAGGGCAGCAACAGGGGGGCCCCCAGAAAGCAAGGCGAGGCCGTACCCAGGTAGCTCCGTCAGCAGGCGTGCTGCCGTTACCTCCGCAGTGGTCCACGGCACCACAATGGTGGGCGGGTGCCCCCAAGGAGGCTGGCACGGGGGGGCGAAGGCAAGCTCGAGGGAACGGGCCCAACATGCAGTGGCCTCGACCGGGTGACCCATCGTCCACATGTACCACGACAGGAGCCGGAAACCATCCCCCGCCGACGGGGTCGCCCACCAACAGCTGCACATTGGGGCTCAGCCAGAGGGCCCGCAACAGGATGTCCGGACAGGGAGACTACCTCTCCCCCGGCTGCGGGCCCTGCAGAATGACCGGCCATGGCAGCAATGGGGCCCGCTCCAGGGAAGCTACAGGCAGGAGATGGAGGGATGCCGCAACTGGGATGAGCACAGACCGAGCGGATACCCTTGCCCACAGACAGCCTTGCATGCCAGAGATAGGCGGGCCCGCTGTGGTCAGGGTGCTGCAACCCATGCACAAAATGGCAGGGATGCTGCACAGCTGCTGAGATAAGAAAGGGGGCCACGGCTGGGCACTGCGCCAGGGCGAGGAGCCAAGCCAGGGAGTGTATCCACAGCGCGCACTGCTGCAGCTTGCAAAGGCGGACCCAGGCTGGGGGGATGGCAGTGTGGTTGCGGAGGCAGGGGTACTCGGGTGCGCGCAGTCCCATCCCCCCCAGCGGGCATTCGGACAGCCCGCTCACGGGGATGCTCAGCGGGACCCGGCACCCGCTTGCCGCCCCAGCACACCCTTTGTGCAGCACCAACCGCTGCTCAGCCCCCACCTGCCTACACAGTACATAAGGGACA
>QEPC01005805.1:5381211-5392778 GCA_003113815.1 Sphenodon punctatus
CCGGTGGCGGAAACATGCTACAATGATCAGATAACCACAAAGATTCCGCGGACCACGGAAAGGGGAGTTGGCGCCGCTTATTATTGGAATCCGCAAAAGTTTCGCTTCCGTTCGCCAGTTCCGATGCCGCGGTACCATTAGCGACAAATGGCAGCTGCAGCCCTCGGAAAGCTGCCTCTGCCGAACCGTGCCACGATGTGCGGAATAGGGGTTTCCATCGGTAACAGCTGCCGCGGCGGCATGCCGCTACAGCCCTAGCCAGGAGGGAAGCTGTTGAGAAGGCTGGAGCCAGGGAGGGCTCTGCCTAATAGCTGGTTGCAGGAGGGACTGTGCTTGGCTGAGGGAGGAGTCTAAAGCGGGGCATCCTGAATTCTAGTGGGGCTATGTTGTGGAGCCCTTAACCTGTATATAATGGACTGTTATGTATGTATGCTGATGAAGGCTTATGTACTGGGTAATAAAGAGCACTAAATGTTGCTCCCACTAGATAAGCGCCCATGTGGTCCTATGTTTGGGGGGCAGATCCTGAGAATACTTATCCCAGGTCCCAGAGACCCTGTTACACCAACTTTTTCCTTTGATGGTTTGCTGCCTTTGGAATTTGGTAATAAGGTCAATAAGAAAAATAGTACCACAATCACCCCTTTTGCTGGGGTGGCTCTTAAGATTTGAGGAAAATGTATAAATAAAATGTGTGGGAGGGCTGCATGGTCACCCTGTACCCCTTTAGAGTGCGCTAAAATTCAAAGTATGGGACAAGCCAAAAATATGATTATTAAATTAAAGAAGAAAGGCCTAATGAGAGCAGCACAGTTATATCAAATGGCCGATTTTAAGCAAGAGAGGAACTAGAACATTGAGGGTAATGTAAAATAGACTTTCTTGAATACTTGCAATTGAAGCGTTTTAAGTGATGATACAGAAATGTGCAAACATGTTATTAGGTCCACACACACCCTGGAAAAAGTAGTATTTGACTACCCCAGCATCAAGGGGGTGCTTTCCAAAATTTACAATGAGATCAATGTAATTTTGTTTCCAATGTGTGGGAAATATATCTATGAGTGGGTAGAAGATACTAAGAAAGAGATAGCAAAAGCACAAATAAAGAAAGCTTGGGCTAGAATGTACAACAGCTACAGCTCCCTGGAGGTCAAGGAGCCACAAATAAAACTTGTAATGTGTTGTTAATTGTATGCCTTCAGACCTGGTGCAATACAATAAAACAATCTCTCCATCCTGCTGGCATGGCTGTGGTGCGACTGGAATGTATATTCATTGTTGTTGGTCCTCCACCAGGGTGCAAAAATTCTGGAGACTCAATATGGGTGCATATGAAAAATATAACTGGACTTACACTGTATTTCACCCCAGAGATTGCATTACTAGGAATTTACCCTGATCTCAGTAATTAAATATCAAAATATATGTAATGCAATATGTCTGACAGCTATGTATGTGCTGGTTAAAAATTGGAAAAATGCAGATGGACTATATGAGTCAGTCTGGATAAATAGAATTTGGTTCACTTTATTGATGTAAAAACTCAGAGCGGAATTAAGAGATCGTTACCAGACTTTCTACACGATTTGGTCACCGATCTGGAGCATACTCAGTGACAGAAGCAAGGAAAAATAAATAAATAATTTTATTTCCATGAGAATATATGAGAGTAACAGTGACAAGTATCCACATATCAAATGGCCATTTGCACATTAGAGTGGGACAAACTGAACTGACAAGTACCTATAGGATGGTTTAGAGGCACCATTAGATAATAAGAAAAGGCATAGACTAGTCAATGATTAATACCCAGCGGTAATAACAGAACAAAGAGAGGGAGCGGGAGGAGGGAAGTTTTGGTTAAGTTGTAAAAGGTTAGATTCACTTGTATTCAACAAAGTGTGTTCTGGAGTATTTTGTAAAGTTAAAAAGATGTTCATTATGGGTGAAAACAGACATGACGCTAACCATCCTTGGTGGTTATTTATGCATGTTGCAGGGCTGTATTGGTGCCCTATGCAGCCCTGCAACATGCATGAATGACTACCAAGGGTGGTTAAAGGGTGGTTAGCGTCATGTCTGTTTTTACCCTACATTTCCAACTGAGTGGTTTGTACTTCTGGGATTACTAGAAGTCTATAGTCATGATACTTGAGATAAAACAGTGAGAACCTCTGCTTTCATTTTGAAAAGAAGTCTTTATCCCTCTTGATATGAGAAGAAAACCAGAAAACATGTTTGCATTTTGGTGAAATATCTAAGAAACATAAATAATAAAATGTGTGTTTTTGTCCCTCCCCCCCCCCATGTGTTTTTAACTCACTTACCATTTTTGAGGCCTGTTGGATGATTTATAAATAGGATGGCAATCTGAATTACCTTGTCATGCCAGTTTTGAGCACTTAATTGTTCTCAGAGCTAATCTGTGCATGTTTTAGGTGTGGTTCTAAACACACCAGTGCTATGCGTTTGCTATGAAATATAGCGTGATGGTGCAGTTCTTGTACTGGTGACACTATTTGATAAGAAATGGAGTGAACTGATGAAAGATGCAGACCAAAAGGAAAAGCCGAGGTGGGTGGGTAATGTCGAAACATTACTGCAGCTATTGGGTCACATTTCAATTTGTTAAATGTGGTATTAGGTTAAAAAGACAGGCATGTTAAACTGCACCCCACAGTTTCTTTTAATGAAATTTCTGTTCTTACACTTTTGTAACTTACTTAGGTTTTGAAGGAAACACCTGTGAAAAGAATATTGATGACTGCCAAAAGCATAAATGCCAGAATGATGGGGTTTGCGTGGATGGGGTGAACACTTACAACTGCCACTGCCCTTCACAGTGGACGGGTAGGTACTTCTTGATGCATTGCTACTTGGGTCTGGGAGTTGGTTGTAGGGCTGCAGAGGTTTTTAAGGACCTAGGTCAAGATGCCATGGGACTTCATCCATCTCAGAATCTGAACTCCCAAGGTCCCAACTCAAAGGAATGCAGTGCAGAATTGCTTATTCTGTAGTTCAAATCTAGCATAGGTTGAGAATGACTAAAACAAGTTTGCGTTCTGTCTGTCTAGTGTCCTGTGATAGCATTGGGTGGCTTTTCTATTTCATGTCCTTCACAAATGAGGGTAAATTTTCACCACTAGTGCAAGTGTCATTCAGGGGTGCATGGGATGCTTGCACTGCTGACGCAGTATTGTTTCTGTTCTTTGGCATGATAATGGCTTATAGTCCAATATACCCAGAGATATTGGATTGGCCACAGAAAACTTTAGTGTGTGGTAACTTACCACAAGCTAAGTAGACTGAGTAGAATGATGGGTTCTGGCCTCTAAGTTTCCTAGAGCTCTTGACCACTCCTGACAAGTCTCTTGAGGCTGATTGGAATGGAGGAAGAAGAGCTATCCTTTATGAAGCTTTATGAATTAATCAACTGTTTCCTTCTACAGAGATCTCCTTCCCTCTCATAGTGCATTAATTTAATGACACTAAGGGAATTTAGCCTACAATATTAAAATGAGGCCAGGGTTGCAAGCACACATTCATAGTATGTTACCTCTCAACATCAGCTAAAGTCCCCAAACTTTAGAAACTAGAGAAATTCTAAGCTTCAGCTTAATAAAAATCTTAACTATTGTGTGTAAGTTTATAGCTCAGATATGAAAGCTGCTTTAATTCTGTCCTGTAAAAGTGCCTTGAGAAACTGAATTTACTATCTTATCTATCTATAACAGTGTAGAGAAAGTAGGATTTGCCGTGTTGGTCCCAAAATAGGCAATAGAGACAAAGTAGTAAAGTGATATCTTTTTTTTTTTTTTTGAACCAACTGTGTGTCTATTGCCTATCTATAACAGGCAGTTTGCTTTTCATTGATTTGTGAACTGGAATGCCTCCCTTGATGTCAATCCTGAATTGGTGGTTCTGCATTATTTATTTATTTATTTATTTAATTAAAATTTATATCCTGCCCCTCCTGCCCACAGGGCCGCCCAGGGCAGCGAACAACATTCAATAACATTTTTCTAAAAACAATTTAATCAATTTTAAACAATTTAAAATACAATACAATGTGGGGAAACCCCCCACCCCTACCCCTCGCCAAAAGCCTGACGGAACAGCCAGGTCTTACATACACGCCGAAACAGCAGGAGAGTGGAACCCAACCGAGCTTCCTCCGGGAGCGAATTCCACAGCATAGGGGCGGCCACCGAAAAAGATCTAACATCGGTTGCCACCCGCCTCGCCTGGGGAACCTCCAAAAAGGCTCCTACGGACGATCTCAAGGGTTGCATGGGCACATGGGGAGTGAGGGGGTCCCGCAGATAAGCAGGGCCAGGCCGTGAGGGCTTTAAAGGTTAAAACCAGCACCTTGAACCGGGTCCGGTGCTTTATAGGCAGCCAGTGCAGAGCCCGGAGCACTGGTGTCATGTGCTCCCTGCGACCCGCCCCTGTAATGAAACGGGCCGCGGCATTCTGCACCAGCTGCAGCCTCCGGACCAGCTTCTCGGGCAGCCCCACGTAGAATGCATTGCAGTAATCCAGCCTTGAGGTGATGAAGGCACGGATGACAGTGGCGAGGTCAGAGTCTGAGAGAGACGGCTGAAGCCGCCGGACAAGATGTAACTGCCGGAAAGCACTCCCAGCCACGCCCACAACCTGAGATTCCAGGCTGAGCCGCGAATCGAGGAGCACACCCAGACTCCGCACTTGAGAGACCATGGGAGGGTGAACTCCCCCAACAAGAGGAGGTTCAACCACCCCCAGGTCCCCCAAGCCCTCGCCCACCAACATCACCTCCATCTTGTCAGGATTAAATTGCAGATGGCTCGTCCTCATCCAAGCCCCCACAGCTGACAGGCACTGGGAAAATAAGGGGACTGCATGGCTTGGGTCGATGGAAAAGGAGAGGTAGAGCTGAGTGTCATCAGCATACTGATGACACTGCATGCCCTGAAACCCTCTCACGATCTCCCCTAACGGCTGCATATAGATGTTAAACGAGGGGGGACAGAATGGCACCCTGCGGGACTTCACATGTGAGGTCCCGGGGGGAAGATGTACACTCCCCCAAGACCACCCGGTGAGTTCTCCTGGCCAGGAACGAACGAAACCAGTCCAAGACCATTCCGCCAGTTCGGGCACAGTCTTGCAGGTGAGTCACCAACACCTCGTGATCGACTGTGTTGAACGCAGCCGAAAGGTCTAGCAGGACCAGTAAGGTCTGACGACCCTGGTCCAACACCAGATGGAAATCATCAACCAAGGCCACCATTGCCATCTCTGTACCATACCGAGGCCAAAACCCAGACTGGGAGGGATCAAGGAAACCGGTGCGGTCCAGATGTTCTTGGAGCTGCCGTGCCACAGCCCGTTCAATAACCTTCCCTAAAAAGGGAAGGTTAGAGACTGGCCGATAACTGGCAGGAGCTTCAGTGTCAAGAGATGGCTTCTTTAGAAATTTCTGATAGCTTAGCTACCAAGGGAAATGGTTGGCTTCTCTTTATTGAGGACCCAGCTCTGAAAAGTGCTTGTTTGGAGCTGCTCAGCTATATGGGCCCTATAATGGCACATAGGGAGCCAGTTTAGACAGCCAGCCTATGTGGTAGAATTATAGCACTTACATGAAAATGCTGATATAAAAAAACGTTCGGTTTAAGGGGTACTTAAGACATGCATGAACATTTTAAATTAAAGCCATTTACACTACTCACCATGCAATCAGTAACGCTCTGGAAGACTGCCTTGCCACAGTATGATCTTCAGGACAATGTCTGTGGTGTGTCCAATTGCATACTGATACCTTACATAGTTTTTATTTTATAAGGAGTAGAGTTTTTGTGATTATAGGGGAGAGTGTCCTGTCCAAATATAGAGCAGTCTCCACTACTTTATAATAACAAATTCTAGAATTGTTACACAGCAACATACTAGACATGAGATTACTGCTTCCCCAAAGTATGTGGCCATGCCTGCACTTTCACAGTGAGGGGGCCTGCACGTCTCTTCAGGCTGCTGTGCATTTGAGAGAATTATTTCCACCGTTCACCTCTCCTGCAGCCTTGGGAATTCATCACTGGGGGTTCTAGTTTGCTCTGCCAAAAATTGGAAATTCTCTGAGGCCCCCCTCCCTAAATCCTCTGATTAAAAACACCAATATCTGCATTTTTCGGCCGTAAAAATTAGCACGTGTTTATTGCAAATCATTACTTCTTTGTGACAATTTGATGTACTGGTTGCCACTGCCACTCAGATAACAAAATAAAACAATATTGCACACCAGCTAGCCCCAGCACAGAGCCCAAGTCTCTCCCTCTGGAGGTGGTGACGGTGGTGGGGTGCTGCTCCAACCCCCTTCCTCCCTGCCAGCGCCTGCATGTACCCCAACATACCTCTGTTTCTCCAAAAGCCAGACATGACTTTGTTCTTCTTTCACCAAATCTCTTCTCTTGGACACAGGCGTGCACCAGAACCTCCACAGAGGTTCTGCCTCCTTTAAATTTTCTGCCGCCGCCCCGCCAGTGAGCTTTTGTAAGCAGAAATTTCCCAGAAGAACCTGGAATTCAGTGTTTTTCTCTGATAAAATGGAAATTCCATGTTTTTCTCTGGTTTTCTGCACTAAACGGAAAACCAGAAAAGTTGTTCATCACCAAGCAGTGGCACAGACAGCTGGAAGTTTGAATCTTGCTTCTTATATCACCTCATCCTTTTCCCTTTCAACCAATGAACTGATCTTCAAAGGTAAGAAACTAGAAGCTGCTACCTAAATGTTAACACAAAGATGCAGTGAGGAATAGAACCCACAATCCCTAATGTTGTTGACCAAATTTTATTGGTACTACACAGCCCTACTGCTAATTCTATTGCCGCATCCTAACAGGCATTGTTTAACTACTGGGCAATATATAAATATTTCTCTAGTGGCTAGATTAAAAAAAAAAAAAAAAAGGGGGCAACTTTATTTATTTATTTACACTTCTTCCTGCCTCTCTTGCCTGACGGCAACTTGGGATGGTGTACAAGAATTAAAAAATCATCATAGATGCGTTCAATATAAAACAGTAAACAGTAAAAATATAAAATATAAGCACAATCCACAATCACTGCTGTGCACTAAACACTCTCTCAAACCACCCTTTCACCCTCTGCCAAAGGTCTGATGGAAGAGCCAGGTTTTCCATTGTCAATGAAAGGCAAGGATATCCGGGCTGAGGCGAATCTCCTTCGAGAGGGCATTCCACAGCGATGGAGCGACTGCCAAGAACGCCTTCCTGTCTGTCTGAACCCACCTATAACGCGGGACCTCCAGGAGGGTGCCCCCGGAAGACTGCAGGGGCTGCCCAGGGAATGAGGCGGTCCCTCAGGTAAATGGGGCCCAGGCTGTATAGGGCTTTATAGGTCAAAATCAGCACCTTGAATCGAGCCCGGAAGACAATAGGCAGCCAATGCAGAACACGGAGCACCGGTGTTTTAGGCTTCCTGCGGCCTGTCCCCATAAGTAGATGGGCCACTGTGTTCTGCCTAGCTGCAGCTTCCAAGGCCAGACCCACGTAGAGCGCGTTACAATGATCAAGCCTTGAGGTGACAAACGCATGGATGAGAGTGGCAAGATTGGAATCTGAGATACATGGACGGAGCCTCTTACACCAGAAGTAACTGACAGAAGGTGCCCTTGGCCACAGCTGAAACCTGTACATCCAGGCACAGCTGCAGATCCAGGAGCACCTCCAGGCTCCGCACATAAGATGCTCAAGGAGGATGGACCCCGCCCCCCTCCCCCCCCAATACTGGGAGTGACCTTCTCTCCTGAATCCCTGCTCCCCTCCACTAACATCACCTCTGTCTTATCAGGATTGAGCTTCAAGTGGCTCGACCTCATTCAGTCCCCCACCACAGCCAGGTACTGGGACAGCAATGAGACCACTGGGTCTGGGTTGGTTGAAAAGGTACAGCTGGGTGATGTCAGCATATTGATGACAACGAACCTCCCAGCTGTGCACAACCTCCCCAAACGGCTGCATATACACATTGAATAAGAGAGGGGACAGAATGGAACCCTGTGGGGACCCCACACAGGAGGCCCTCAGGGGATGAAATACAGTCCCCTAGTACTGTCCACTGAGATCTATCTGCCAGGTATGAATGGAACCACTGCAAAACGGTGCTATCCACCCTTGCCAGGTCCTGTAGGCAAGTCACCAGCATCTTAAAGTTCACAGTATCAAAAGCCACAGATAGATCCAATAGGACCAACAGGGTCATACGACCCCTGTCCATTTCCATGAGGATTTCATCAACCAAGGCCACAAGTGCCATAACCTGGACAAAAAACAGACTGCATGGGATCCAGGAAACCAATGTGGTCCAGGTGTGCCTGCAACTGCCAGGCCACCACCCGTTCAGTAACCTTCCCTAAAAAGGGAAGGTTAGAGACAGGCTGGTAATTCTCCGGGGCACCAACGTCAAGAGATGGTTTCTGAAGGAGCAGGTGAACCATAGCCTCCTTGAGGCAGTCCGGCACCCTCCCCTCCTGAAGAGAAGAGTTGATGACCCCCACCAGCACTGATCCCAGTGTCTCCCTACTGGCCTTTACCAGCCAGGACGGGCACGGATCTAATTCGCAAGTTGTGGCCTGAACAGAGCCCAACACATCCACTGCATCGGCAGGTGTCACCAGTTGAAAATCATTGAACAAAACAAGACCAGACAACGCATTCCTTACCCCCGGCACTGCCACTGTCTCAGAAATGGAGGAGGCAAAGTCATGTTCAATGCGAGCAATTTTATCTGCAAAGTACGCTAAAAACATGTCACAGCAGGCCTTGGCAGAGACAGGCTAGACTAACTAGACCCCTCACCACCCGGAACAGCTCTGCTGGACACGACTGAGCAGATGCTATAAGGGCAGCAAAAAACTGCTTCTTCCCTGCCTGCACAGCCATGGCATAGGTCCCAAAAAATGCTGTATGCCACAATTGATCTACAGCTACGTCTGTAACTCATGTAGCTCAAATCATAGCATTTTGGAAAAGCAATCTGAAAGTTGGGGATTTAAGTCTGGTTTATGAAAGAGGTGGTTATGTGTACAACTTACTTCATTTTAAGAAATTAGTTATTTTTAAAATATCAAACTTTACCAGCCTAGCCTTGAAGTTGGCAATGGGATGTGTTAAATTTGCACAAACACATACACTGTTTTTACAAGTACAATATCTTTCTCTCACGATACAGTCCCTTGCCAGACAACACCTTTTGGCTTCTTGGTTTTGGGCAGAACCCCAGTTCTGCTCTTGACTTGCCAACAAGCCCAATGCACAGGCTAGCTATGCCTAGAGACAGAACTCAGCCTCTGTTCCTGTCTCTGTCAGTACCTGCATCCTTAGAAGTCAGACCTCAGGTAACCCATGGTTCATACTGTAGCACAAGCCCAGCCCAGCATCAAGCCTCCTGGCTGGCTACTCACAGGCTTTCAGGTCTTTGTGGCAGAGCTCACAGCCAACTTCTGATCGCTTTGAGGTCTTCTCCAACTGAGCTGTTCTTAGAGCCTTTAGGCTCTGTTGCTGCCTCTGCCACGCCCTTTGGAGCCTTGCCCTCTGGCTGGCTTGGCTACGCCCTCTCTCAACTGCTCTCTCCTCAGGCGCTAGTCCCAAATAGGGCTGTAGCGGAATATCGCAGCGGTAGCTATTTCCGGCGGAAACAGTGTTTCCGCAATTAGTGGAACGGCATGGCAGAGGCTTTCATTCCACGGTTTAATTCCACGGTTCCGCTTATTTAATTCCGCTACTTAGTGGAATCGTGGAAACATGACATTTTCGCTATTTCCGCAATTCCGCCAGCGCCACAAAATAGCGGAATAGCGGATTTCCGCAATTTTTCCGCAATTTTTCCGCAATTCCGCGATTTGCAGAATTCCGGCGGAATTAGCGGAATATCCGCAGAAAAGTCGCGGTGTGGCGCGGGCAATTCCGAAATGGCGGAATGGAATCGCGGCGCGGTAAAAGCTGCTGCCGCATCAGCCCTAGTCCCAAAGTCCTCCTGCACCATTCCTAGCACAAGCTTCTTGCCAGCATTAGCTTAGTCTCTTAAAGGGGCCGTAGCCCACAAGGTCTCTGCCCTGTTACATACACAAATTAAGAAGTGGCGGTGATGATGTGCATGTGTGCACGCACATTTAATACATGCACAAAATATCTGTGCACACTCGGTGAACAAATCAGAGAGAACATTATACTTGTGCAGCTCAAGCAAAATTATAAAACCAATATTCTGTGGTGCATAGTTTTTTTAAACGCACAAAAGGGAAAGATGGAATCTAGTATCTCTGAAGACAGTTGTGCATTTTTGGTAGAGAATAGACATCTCTGCTTGCAACGTTGCTGAATTGCAAAGTCTTGCCAACCCAGTTTTGGCCCCAGTTCCCGTTACCTGGTTAGTTATCTAGACAGATTTCACCAATAAGATGGGAAGTGTAGATCGTATGTTCTCCCTATTGCTTCCTGCTTGATATTCCTTAAGATGTGTGTGTTCCATCTTGACCAATAGGAAGGTAGATTGTAAATTTAAACTGCAGGCGGACCATCTGAGGAACATCTCCTCAGGAATTCAGTTTCGAGTCTGCCTTTGACAAGGCAGGAAGCAGATGAGTCCCCCCAGGGACTGTACTTCGTCTTTTCATCCACAGCTTAAAATTTCTCTTCTCCCCATCCCTGTAACCAAGGGAAAGCTGGGGCTGCAGACAATGAGCCTCCCTCCTCAGCCCACCGAGATCCGAGTTGAGGTTGAGCCACCTTGCGGAGCACGCTGATCCCTCCTCCCCCGTGCAGGTGGGATGAGAGTCCCTAGTGGCCAGTCTCCCCTCCTTCAGGACCAGAAGTCCGTTTGGTGTCTGTTCTCAATGAGCGAAGGCAACCCAGAGCTCTCCAGGCTCCTCTGTCCCTCAGTCTCTCTTGGCTAACACAGGATGGAGTCCTTCGCTTCCTCACCCCATCCATGTACAGGGAGGGGTGCCTGGCAGTGATCCCATTCTCCCCTCCTCCCTTGGGGCTGCAACGCTCTGCACTGGTGGGCAGAGGAACATGGAGAGTCCTGCAGTCAGATCATCGCCCTTGCATGCCATTTGAGGGAGAGCGCAGGGGAGGGACTACCAGATTGGTCTGATCATGCTACCACAAGGGGGTCCTACATCTTGGTTGTGAACAGAGAGGGAGACAGGCCGCTGCCATATTGCCCTTCTGTGCGACCAGCATGGGCACCGCCATCTTGGGTAACAGCAGGGACGGCTGGTGGGTTTTGATGTTGGAGGGGCACTGGGGCAGTAAGGCTGGGCCTAGGGGTGGAGCCAGGTGGATGGTAGGCGGAGCCAGGGGGACGGTAGGCCAGTGGCATGACATAACCCAGCAGCAAGGAGTTTCCAGGGTTAACATTGGATGGAAGAAAACAGTCTACATGCACATCAAGCTTAAAATAAATAATTTATAAACCCAAAACACAGGGACCCATCCTTGTAAAGCACCCCAGTCACAGCCTGAGTCCAACTTTACCACGCACATCCCATTTCCAGCATTTTG
>QEPC01005805.1:5394756-5408810 GCA_003113815.1 Sphenodon punctatus
ATGGCTGGGGGGCGTGGTTCTGTGTGTACTTGGTGGAGCACACATACTTTTCTGGTGGGTGGGAGGGTTTAGATGGTGGCAGATGGGTGTTCACACAGCATGGGCCCTATCCACGTGCTAGCCACCCATGCCCCCACACGGAGTAATCCGGGTTTTACCCGATTGCTTTGTGTGAGGAGATGGGTAGAGGTGCATGGGTTGCGGGAGTACATACCCACACATTGCCGCTTTTACACAGGCGGTATCTTACATGTTCGCTGGGTGGACTTGCGTGGTACTGTCGCATGTAAAAACAGCCTTATTTCTGACAGTCCTAGATTATTTTAGCTAAGTCATCTTGATCCCTTTCCACAAAATGGACATATTCATCTGGTCTTCAGAATCAATGCTTGCAACTTTGAAATAGTTCAGGGTGTTGCTTGGCACATGAAGTCTCCAGTCTTTCTTCTTTGAAAGAAGCCACAAAGAAAATTGATTCTGTCAAGACTTAACTCTACAGCTGATTTAGTCCTATGTTGGAGGATTTTTGAGGAGTGTGATACTCTTGAAGTCCCTCAAATCCACCCTTGGACAGGATCACAGGATGGTATCCTGTGGGGCTGGGATGCATGCCAGGCCCTGTGTTCAAAAAGGAGCTTAACAGAAGCATGAATTCTTCGGCTTCGCAGTAGGATTGGTGTAGCAGTTTGGCAGTGCCCATGGGTAAGTGGTTGTAGGATCAGTTCCCAGAATCAACAGCTTACTACGGAATTAAACTCAAACAGTATTTTATTCAGTCCAGTCCAGTCTCGGTCCTCTGTATACAACTTGACTCATTGAATAGACTCTCAAGGCTTCAATTCAGACACAATAAATCCCCCAAATCCTTCCAGCCAGGAGTTCAGCTTCTGGCTGAGCTTAGTCCATTTACAGGCCTCTCCACAGCTCTTTGCCATCTCCTTCCTTCAGGCTTGGCTGTCTGGATCCACTCTCCTGCTGGAGCCAGCAACAGGCTGAGAGCCACCAGTAGAGCTCCTTTGCCTTGCAAGTCGAAGCAGACTGATGTCTTTCCTGAGCTGTTTCATCTTTATAGCTGGGCTAGCCCCGCTCAGCGATTTCCTTTTCTTGTTGTGTCTGCCCAAGCTCGCTGAAGTAGCTAGCTGGATAGCTGAGTTCAATTAGCTCCAGACAAGCCAATTAGCAGCTTGCTGGCTGCTTCTCTGTTTTAGCAGACTTGGGCAGGCTGAACCTCTGCAGTTACTTTCAGCTACTAGGCTGCGCTGAGGTTTTCTGTCTCTTTCAGGCTGGCTCTGCCAGCCCTCACACAGTCCTCAGCTTATCCCAAGCTGGTAGCCAGCTCTGTCGCCATCCTACTACCTTTATTGCAGTTAAGAACAGCTCTATTAGGCTTCAACCTGCTACAGTTGGACATCAAGTGTTGCTTTCTTTTCAGCATCTATTTTAGCAATCCAGAGTGTTAGCTGTATAAAAATTCTCCAGAAGTATCTTACTCATAAACAAAGCTGTATGTATTCTTTCAAGATGGAGAGTGTGTCTAATTCCCATGTCCAAAAGACAAAATATCCAGGCTAATAAGATTATAGCATCTAAATACAGGAAATAATTTCATTTTAGGATTGTTCAAGTGGAAGTCTCTTAAAATAAAAAGCTTATTCTGAAGGTCAGTGTTCAGAGGCATGGATGCTTTTTTGTTCATGTATTGTAGTCTATCTGATACCAAAGCCCTACAAAAATGGATGTTCTCCAAATTCTATCTATTCTCAAATGAGGATAAAGTCAATCTTTCTGCATTCATTTCATCAGTGCGTGTTTGCGCACATAAAAACACATCCAATAAAAATTATTTCAGGTTTAGGCACCATTGTAGTTTTAATGGTCAAATATCACTGGCAACTGTAGCATCCCTCAGTCCCAAACACAGCCAAAATTTAAAAATAATTGGAAAACTATTGCTGCCTCTTGCTTTAAGTATTCTCAAAGAATGCTGTTTGGTCTTCATATTGGATGTGCTTTTTATTTAGTGAAAAAAGTAGTCACAGTGGTACTGGCATCAGTTGGATCCCTGAAGATAGCCATAGAAATGTGTTGGCAAGTCTTGCATTTACAACATACAGGGGTTTTTTCCTGTCAAGATTGGGATGGCCTGGGTAGCAGACAGTCTGCTCCAGACAATCAGTTCTGAGCGGTTGTGAGGGAGGAGGTGTTGTTTGAAAATGCTGCTAGAAAAGGTGGTTCAGGAAAGATTTCTCTGAGGGTTTGCTCCCCATCAAGTATGGGTTCCAGCTATTTGCTGATGCTGTGTTTTTAGGTTCTAGTGTGGGATAATAGGTAACAACAAGAGGTGTTCAGTTAGGGGGTTCTATAATACAGACCACTTCTCTATTGGAATGCCCTTGTTTTATAAAGGCAGATTTTAGCTTGGCAAGGTGTGCATCATGGGTCTTCAGAGCAAATTCTGTGCTTGGCCTGCAGATAACAGCTCTTCTAGTGTGTCTTGGGTGGCTGCTGGATCAGTGGAGGTAAGAGTGGTATAGCAAGGTTGTAGTGGGCCTGGGCTCATGTCCCAATATAGCACCCCCCAAGGGCAAGGGGCTAGGGTCTTTGGGGGTGGGTGGCTCAGGGCTTACCCATGAAGGCAGCTCCACCAGAGCTCCCGGCATGCCCCTCTCCCTCTCTTTCCCACCCCCCAAGTGGCAGCAACTCTGCTAGAATGGATATTTTAAGAGTGGGTGTAGATAGGACCAGCAGTCCACCCCAGCTCACTCTGAAAACTTCCTTCTTGGCAGGGGCCTTTGCAAGCAGCCTGAGTTCTGGTAGGAAATTTTCAGGGTGGGCAGGGATGGTGTGCTCTGGCCCCTTTCCCTCTGAAAATTTCCTACTGACAGTCAGGTTGTTTGAAAAGAGTCCCCTCTGAGTCATTGCTCCATGGTTGCTGTGCCCCTGGAGGTAAATATGATGATCTGTAGTTTTCCTGTATATTGCTATCTGTAGTGTTCAAGAAGTTGATGCTTGTATGGGAATGTTCTAGGGTGAGTTTAAGAGGGGCAGTAGTTGCCCCAAAGTTTGCAAAATATCACCAACCACAGTTGGCCCAATAAAGGAGATCGCTCGAACTACTTTGTCTTCATCTCTTCATGGTTTTAATAATTTCCCAGATTTGGAAGTTTTCTGAAGCTGAATGAGCTGTGAGCAAAATAGCTTCTTGAATGTCTATTGAGGCACAAAAAACATATGCATAAGTCTGCCTCAAAAATTAAGTGAATTGGGTTACTCAGTAATGAGTCAAGATTGATGTTGTGACTTCTAAGACATTTCAACCGGTAAAGTAATGTCTTGTCATCTTCTGACTTCTGCTTCTGATACTTGTTCTTGGCAAGATAAATATCTTTAGGTAACCAATGAAGATACATAGAAGACAAGGTTGTAGACTGGTTGTAATTGTTATAATATTTTGTCTTGCAGATCTCTCTACTTATTAGATATTCCCCAAATTTACTTTGTTTTCTACAGGAGGTGAAGAGAAAAGGGGATGGACAAAATGAAGAGTGGTTTAATGTGGTGATGTATTTCCTTTCCACCACTTTTCCATCATCCTTCCATCCCAAACCTCTTCACCTGACCTACCTTGTCCAATCAGTCCATTCCAACACCACTAATAACTCTTCATGTAATTCATTTTACACCTCATGGCACTGCCTCCAGGACCCACTGTAAAAGTTGCATGCATACATACAAGACCATGGAACTGTCTTTGAGCAGAATCCATTCTTTCTAAACACCTAATGCAAAATGCCAGTCGGAAAGGGGTGGTGCTCTAAGGTCCCCTATCAGGCACTATCTAAATAGGTCGAAAGTGCTCAGAATGAGCACATTGGGTACAGAAGGGTTCCTGTGATTATAAGAAGACTCATGCTGCAAAGAACAGGCTAATGGACTTCCTGGCTTGGCTTGGTTGGCCACCTTCTGGTGAGCCAGTAATGATAAGGCATCTGGATCTGAGCTAATAAGTTGTTTCCTGCATAAGTCAGCCTTTCTGAGCCAAATGGCAAAGTATCCAGTGACACTCCGAGGGCTCTGGTGTAAGGGGTGCCATGACCTGGAGCAACACTCGGTGCTAAGCCACGGCTATTCTCCATTAGAGAATCTGTGTTCCTGTCATTGAGATGCTCTACTGGAATACTTCCCCCCCCCTTTTCATCATATTGGATTGGCTCTCAGCTGAGAGTGTTTGACTCCAGAATGTATACCTGCACTATTGTTGAATATGTGGAGCTGTTGGTTCCAGCTCTTGGTTCCACTGTTGAGTTCAGTGCAATGGTTGCCAAGGCTCTAAGAGAAATTGGAATATATGAAGTTGAACAGCGCTCCACTTCAAAGTGAGAAGTGTTCAGGCACAAGAAGGTATTGGTAGAGCCTCTGATGATGATTCCTTAGCTTTTTTCCTCTTTGAGTGGCTTTGTGATTCTCACTCATGGGATCACTTTGTAGCCTTCAGACAATTTGAAAGGAGCTTGTCTCTTTAAGAGTAGTTCCATTTTGGCTTCCAGTGGATTTTTCTGGAAGCCATGGTCTCCTGCCCACCCCATCCCCCTCGCATCCAGAGGAGCTGTCGCAAGATAGAGGTATTAGAGGCAGGGGCAGAGCCTTACCCCCCAGTTCCTTTCCAACTGCCACTGGCGAAAGAGGAACATCTTGCCCTCTGTTTAAAAAAAAAAAAAAAAAAAAAAAGCAAAAGCCCCACACTTTAGTATATAAAAGTTGTTTGTTCTGTAGATAGTGTTCAGTATTTCATAGCAGTTCTTAGATAGTTATATCAGCGCCTTAGATAACTGTAAAGTTAGACAGTTGAGTTTCCATCCTTGGTAAACTAATGGCGGTGCCTGCCATGAAGAAGCTGGGCTTCAAATGATGCACTAAGTGCTCCGCTGTCATTCCCCTCTCTGACCAGCATGATGAGTGTCCTGTGCCTCAGAGAGACATGTCCAAAAAGACTGCAGGGCCTGCAAAAGTGTCTCTGCAAGAGCGCTCAAAGATAGGTGAATGAGGCTACAGGATCTCTTCACTAGGCATGCACTCGAAGGAGGAGAAGAAGGCCCGCTCAAGACCCACAACCCCCCTCATCCTCCACAAAAGTCTAAATCCAAACAACCTAAGCAGCCTAGGCTCGCGCAGGAAGATCTAACCAGGCATCCCAAACCCACTCAGGGTACACGCTCTCCACTTCCATTAGGGGATGATGTACAGATCCTGGGGGCTCCCCCGTGGATCTGGTTCTCCTATGAAAGTGTGGTGGGAGTGCGGCTCCCTTGGGTGAGTCTTTGTTGGGATCTAGCTCAAACAGCCACTCTATTCTGGGAATTGGCTCATCAGTCTCTTTAATCACTATACATTCCACATGCAGGTATATTTTCCACCATATACAGTTCCTTTGGTCAACACAATAAACAGTCTAAAGTCAGGCATTAATCCTCTGCTGGTTTCCCAAATTTTTTAACTCCAGCCAGGCCCACTCTTTGGCTGCTACCCACAGTCTTAAGAACCAGGTTCAGTCTCTCGGGCTCTTAGGGCTTCTGTTTCCAGTCAGACTTCCAAGCCTCTGGCTGCTACTCACAGTTTATTCTTCTTGCAACAGGACTCACAGCTCCTGCTCTCTCCAAGTTCTCTTCTCCAGAGAGAGCTCTCTTTGAGGTTCTGCTCCCTCTGTGACTCCTGTTGCACTAAGCTGTTCCCCACTCTGGCTCTGGTTTTTTTATCTGTTTTTGGGCTGGCCTGGTCACGTCCTAGCCCAGCTGTATCAATTAAGTGCCGTCCTACACTTCTGTCAGTGTAGGTTTTCTGCTGGCGCTAACTCCTTTTAAGGGCCCATGGTCTAGCACCAGTGGCGTACCTGACACTGCACAATCAGTAGTTCTAGACAAGTCCCTACCCAAAGGGCTCACGATCTAGGAGAGACCAGGAAAGGGGAGATGAGGGATGGATACTTCAGCTGTGTTACGCTGCCCCACAGTTGAGTAAAGTAGCCAGAGCTAAATGGTGTATTTAGTCCTAAAAGTTAAAGCTGTAGAGTGTGATCCAGCTCCCATTGAAGTCATAGGGACCAGTCCTATGCCTTGCATGCGCTGTGCACAATCTACATGCGCGTAAACTGTGCGTATATCCATTGAAGGCACATTGTGCGATGTGGAACCCATGCGGATCCTATGCAGATTCTGCTTGGGATTGTGACCAGTGGCTAAACTCCCATTGACTTGTATGGAGCTGGATCATGCTCCCAGTATATATCGACTCATGCTAAGCATTTGGTAACAAATAGTAGCACTCTTTACAATTCATGAATAAACCTTAAGGAAACTGCTAAATTTCATTACGAGGTGTTATGGCTGAATACGTATTGGCATCTTAGGGTAAAAATAATAATAATATTGTGGGGATGTTTTGACCTCGTAGTTCATGTTGTGATTGCAGGAACACTCTTTGTTCCCTTAGTTCAGTTGTGTGCACAGCTGATTTCCTCTAGATTGTTCCAATTGCACACAGTCTTCTGGGAACGTGTCATGTTTCTCTTTCCCCAATTTCCCCAAAAGAACTGCTGGCTCTGTTGATGAATGATTCTGCTGAATAAAAACAGGAGAGTCTTGTTCCAAGATGACGACTACTACTACTTGGAAGGCGTTTTCAGACCTTCACATCTCTAGCTGCAAGTGATTAAAGCAGCAGGCGAGGTGGATGATATTGGCAGCAGAGTTTTGAATATATGAGAGGGGGCAAGGTGAGAACAGGGAAGGCCAGTAAGAAGGTTGCAATAGTCAAGGCAAGAGATAAAAAGAGTATGGACTAGGGTTTTAGTGGAGACAGTGAGGAAAGGATGGATCTTAGTGATGTTGCTCAGGGAAAGATGACAGGATTTAACAACAGATTTGATTTGTGGTTTAAAGGAGAGGGTGGAGTAAAAGATGAACCCCACACTGTGTGCTTGTGGGACAGGCTGAATGGTGACCCCGCCAATGGAAATTGAGAAGGAAGACGGAGAAAGAGGCTTCACGGGGAAGACGAGGAGTTCCTTTTTGGTTATATTAAGTTTGGGTTGACGGACAGACATCCAGGCAGAGATGACATCGTGTGATAAGAGTTTGGATAGAAGTGAGAGGGAGATGGAGAGATACAGTTGAGTGTCGTCAGCATAGAGGTGATATTGGAAGCTGTGCGATTCAATGAGTTTGCCCAGGGACAAAGTGTAGAGAGAGAAGAGAAGCAGGCTGAAAACAGAGCCTTGGGGAACTTCAACTGAGGGGAAATGACGTGGAGGAGGTACCAGCAAAAGATACATTAAAGGAGCCGTTAGAGAGGTAGGAAGAGAACCAGTCAAGGACCGAGCCCCGGAAACCAATAGAGCGGAGCAAGTTGGGAAGGAGTGTGTGATTGACAGTGTCAAGGTCAGCAGAGAGATCAAACAGGACAAGAATGGAGTAGAGGCGATTAGATTTAGCTAAGAGAAGATTATCTAATTAGTGATTTTAGCAAGAGTCATCTCAGTTGAGTGGAGAGGATGGAAGCCAGATTGGAGAGGGTCAAGGGAAGAGTTGGTGGAGAGGAAGTCAAGACAGTGATTGTAGACAACACGTTCCAACAGCTTAGAGGCAAAGGGGAGGAGAGAGATGGGACGGTAATTGGATGGGTCAGAAGGGTCAAGGGTGGGCTTCTTTAGGATAGGGGAGAAGGTGGTTTGTTTGAAGGTAGAGGGAAAGGAACCAGTAGAGAGGGAGAGATTGACAATATGCAGCAGAGATGGTGAGACAGGGGGAGGGGCAATAGAAGTCAGAAGGAGGGAGATGATAGGATCAAGGGGGCAGGTAGAGGGGTTGGATGTGGAGAGCAGGGGAGTAATTTCATCAGGGGAAGCTGGTAGGGGGGAGGAGAGAGGGGAGGCAAATGGGGATGGAGAGGAGTTGGAAGTGATATCCCGGCAGATTTTATCAATCTTGTTAGTGAAAAGTGAAGAGAGATCCTGAGCAGTGAGGGAAGAGGGGGGTGGAGGACGGGGTTGAGAATGGAGTTGAAGGTAGAGAAGAGACGGCGGGGGTTGCACGAATGTGATTCAATGTGGGCAGCAAAATGGGGCTGCTTGGCACGGGAAATGGTAGAGCTAAGGGCAGAGAGGGTGAACTTAAAGTGGAGAAAGTCAGTGTGGTTGTTTGATTTCAGAGGCACTCAGCAGCATAAGAGCAGGAATGGAGATGGCAAATGGAGAGGATGAGTCAGGGTTGGAGGTTGATGGGGTGGGAGATGATGGGACTCTAGGGTGGAGGATAGAGAGGAGATGAAGGTGGAGACAGCAGAGTCCGAGCAGGTGGTGGTGAAGACTGATGAGAGAAGTGAGGAGAGAGAAGAAGCAAAGTTCAGGGGGTTAATCGACTGAAAGTCACAAAACGTGTGAGAGGTAGGGCTAGAGGAGGGGGGTGAGTGAGAGATCTGTAATGAGGCAAAATGGTGGTCAGAGAGGGGGAAGGCATCAAAAGAGAGGTCAGAGATGGAGCTGTGTTTTGAGATTATAAGGTTGAAGTAGTGGCAATCGTGTTGCATAAGGCAGCGAGTCCAGAGATGGAGGTCAAAGAAAGAGATTTGGGAGAGGAAGTGGAAAGAGGGGAAGAGCCAGGAGTCAAACTTGAAGAGGAAGGAGGAGAGTGAACCTGGGGGGTGGTAAATGACCGCTACATGGAGGTGGAGTGAGGGTAGAGGTGTATGGAGTGAGCTTCAGAGGTGGAGAAAGAAGTGGAGGGAGGAGCAGTGAGAGGTTGGAACTGGCAGGGTTTAGAGAGGAGGAGGCCAACAGCACCGCGGCCTTCATAGTAGTATGCAAGAGCCTTCCCCTTTAGTCACAGCCCTCAGAACTGGGTGCAAGCAAATGAAAATGTTACTTCACTACTATATACAGTTAATATCCTTTGCATATTAATTCCAGAAAGTATTCATGTTGACTTGGAGTATCTACATTTCAGTGTGGTACGTCATCATTGGCTTTCTCCTAGCTTTTGTTATTTATACTTATCCTCTGTAGTCCCTCCCTCTGGGTATCATGACTCAAGTAATGCTCTTAACTCTCCATAGATCTCTCATCCCCTGTGATTCCTGTTTCTGGATCTTTCCCCTGGCTTGGTCTCTTTGCTTCCTTGGACACTTATTTTTCAATAATAATTTATTAATCTCCTTAGGATCCTGCTTTAAAGAGCTGGTTTAAAGTATAACATGGTTTGGGGTTTCAGGATCCTAGTCTCTAAATAAGATACTTAAAATTGAGATGAGGTATCATTTTAACCTTAAGTTGATTGGCATCTTCCTTCTTCCTTGCACAGCGGTTCCCTGTGTCTTGCTGGTTGGACTCATGACATTTGGCTTTGTTTTTCTTTGATTGTAGGCCAGTTCTGTACAGAAGATGTGGATGAATGTCTGCTCCAGCCCAATGCCTGCCAGAATGGAGGCACATGCACCAACCGCTATGGTGGCTACGCCTGTGTTTGTGTCAATGGTTGGAGTGGGGAGGACTGCAGTGAGAACATTGATGACTGTGACGATGCATCCTGTGCTGCAGGGTCTACTTGCATTGACCGTGTGGCTTCATTTTCTTGCATCTGCCCAGAAGGAAAGGCAGGTAAGCCAAGAAACCCATGCAGCACTGGGCTTGCTACTCTGTGCTGTGGAGGAAGGTGGTTGGTAGGGCAGTTTGGTTGGGCTGCTTCTTTTCCACATGGTACTAGAGAGCTGGGATCTGGGCTCCATATCACATTACCAGCAGGCAGGTAAATATCTCCCCACCCCCCCCCACCCCGCCCCTCCCTCCTTCCCATTTGCTAAGAGATGGTACAAAATTCATATCAGCTCAGGGCAAACGGACTATGATCCCCTTTACAAAAGTGAATAAGAAAATGCAAAAGGTGGAAGGCATTGTGAACCCTGATGTAAGGGGGGAGAGCTTTTAGCAGACCCTGGTGAGAGCTGTGAAAGCATGAGGAGAAACCATAGGCGAGGGGCATCCTACCCAGATATTAGAAGGCAACATGTATAACCAGACTTCAGATGGGAAGAGTGTTTTAGAATTCCAGTCATGTGGCCTGTAATATTTCTGGAGACAAAGAAGGGGGAAACAGAAACTTGGGAGCAAGAAAGGTGTGGCTAATTAGCAACTTTTCTTTTGTGGCTACTGAGCTATCTAAATGGGTGGCTAGAAATTTGTTTAGCATGTAAGTGTACTCCCTACTGGAATAGAACAGGGGTTATGTGGGCTTTGGGCCCCATAGAAAGCTCCTGTGGCAGCATGGAGGATATCGGGATTTTTGGCTGGGTTGAAAGCAAAAAGAATTTGTGGGACTTTTATTTTCTAGTGAAAAATAGCATGCCACATGGTGACAGGGGGGTGAAGTGCTCCGTGGGAAGGTCTATCTTAAAAAAACAGAACAAACTCCCCCCCCCCCCCCCCCCCCCCCCCCCAAATACACCTGTGTGGAGGATCCTAGCTCTAAGGCTCTGTAACATGGTGACTAGGTGACTGTTGTTTCTCTGAATGAACTGTGGCATAACCTCTCCAATTGTCAGGTCTTCTGTGTCACCTGAATGATGCCTGTGTCAGCAATCCATGCCAGAAGGGAGCCCTGTGTGATACTAACCCCGTGAATGGACAATACATCTGCACCTGTCCCCAAGGTTATAAAGGAGCAGCCTGCACTGAGGATGTAGATGAGTGTGGAATGGGTGAGGTTCCTGCTTTCTGTTTGTGCATGTCCTGCAAGGTGTATCTAATAGATCAACTCCTCGCATTAGATAGATCATCTCCTCATGTAGATCAATGTGACATGAATGAATATTTATTCAAAATGCTTGACCATAGGTCTTGGCATGTACACAAGCAAATAAATACAGGAATAACAAAATACGATCATACAAAATAAAAATACAAAAGTAAACAATCCTCCTGTGGAATCCATACAATGAAAAAAAAACCAGTTAAGTAAAACTAACCTATTCCGGTTCCTAGTCATTAAGATATTGTGTTTTTATCCTGCATGCATATGCCAAACATTTGGCAACAGAGTGTTATAGCCGGAACAATATCAGACAGAAAGAAGGAGACATAGTCCTCCTGTGATCTCCCTGGTAGAGATCTTATTAAAGGATCAAGTAGCCTCTCTCTAGTGTCAGCATAAAATCTGCAATACAATAAGATGTGAACGACTGTTTCCACCTCACTGGACCCACAAGGGTAAACTCTTAAATGAGGTGGAACACCCTTATATCGACCCTCCAATAAGACTGAAGGGGAAATGTTTAGCCTTGCCCTAAGGAACATAGCTCTCTGTGAGGGAGAAAGGAGACCGACCAAGTACGTTGCACTAGATTTCCCATGGAGCATTACAGATAGGTAACCAGAGAGAGATCTTGCCTCTCGTATCATAGATGTTCCATTCTGATATTCAATGTCTGCAAGTCGTTGGAAAAGTTCCACTCTGGCCCTTACATATCCCTGAGATATTAGATAGGGGATAGAAAACCCCATTTGTTTGATCTTATCCTGTATTTTAATTACCCAGTCACAAGCAGAGTTGTCAGAAAAAATCAATGGCAAAAGACCTTCTGGGTTTAAAAAGGACAATCTGAGCCAGTAATTCAGTGCTGCAGGCCAAGTAAGATATGCCAGGGAGACTCTACCCGTCTCTCGTCTTAGCACTGTGTTAGAAAAACCTGGAGTAGTCTTTTCAAAAATTTTGACTCCACTCTTTCAGTACCCGTGGTTTTATCTAGACCCCAAAGATGGGCCCCATATAGCAGCTGTCCCCCTATTTTGGCAGAAAAAACTGATTGCTGGAATAATCAGTTGGCAATTTTGTGCACGAAAGCAACGATTGATTACAAAAGCGCCCTTGCTAGCCTGCTCAACTGCTGAGTTCACTTGCATCGTTCATGTTCCTCTTGATTGGAAAACTATGCCTAAGTATTGAAATAAGGAAACCTGTTCTATCTTTTTCCCAACAATTACCCAGGCATGATTGTACTGCTGTTTAGAAAAGATCACTGCCGTAGCTTTGTCATAATGAATGACTAACCCTTCAGACTGGCAGAGCATAGTTTTATAGTACATCTCATTCCAGCTAGAGTCCTTGACATCAATGCAGCATCGTCTGCATATAGTAAACATTACAAACATATAGTAAACATGAGGATGATTCTCCATCTGTGATACTGTGGGAATCCGGTCATTTATATAAAAATTAAATAACGCCGGGGCCAAGATACAGCCCTGTCTGACTCCAGAGCAAGTTCTAATTGGCTCAGTTAAGTAGCCCTGCTGGTTTAACTTAACGCGAAAAGTAGTATCCTTATAAAGCGATCTCATGAGAAACAGGAGGCGTCTATCAATATTGGTTTTTCCCAGCTTAATCCATAATTTAGACCTAGGTATTAAATCAAATGCCGATTTTAAGTCCAGGAACATAACATACAATTTGCTGCTAGATTGGGTACATTTATTGATTAAGTGCAAAAGAATAAAGCAGTGGTCCAAGGTAGATAGTCCCTTCGTGAACCACGCTTGTTCGTCACAAAGTATATGCTCATTTAACCATAGTTCTAGTTTAATCAAAAGATTCGTGGCATACAACTTCCCAATAATATTCAGGAAGCTAATGGGTCTGTAATTGTATGGTTGCGCCCTGTCGCCTTTTTTATAGATGGGTACCACTATAGCTACTTTCCAGCCCTGAGGGATTTTCCCTGACCTGTCAACGTAGGAGAATAAGGCTGCGTTCCCACCTGCAGGCAGCGGCAGCAGCGGGAGGGACGAGGGAAGACACGGCAGCACGGAGGAGCCGACCAATGGGAAAAGAGCCGTTGCGAACGGGGGGTCTGCTGCGGCTTCTCTCGCGCATGTCGGCAGGATTTCGCACCCTGATATGCGCGAGAGAAGCTGCGGCAGATCCCCGTTCGCACCAGCTCTTTTCCCATTGGCTGGCTCCTCCGTGCTGCTGTGTCTTCCCTTGCCCCTCCCATTGCCGCCACCGCAGGTGGGAATGCAGCCTACGGTAGCCAGATAAAAGTTCCCGCAGGAGTTCTGGTGGAATCAGATCTTCACCAAGTGCCTTACCAGACTTAAGATGCTCTATAAGGTCCCTTATTTCATCATGTGATGTTCGGGGCCATTCTGGAGGATCTACCAGGGAAATAGGGTCACCAGAATCAATTGTCACGTGATTGTAAAGAGAGTCAAAATACAACTCCCAGGAATATTATAGTGTGTCAGATTCTTGCACCTCCCCATTACACCATTGACCATCCTCCAAAAACCAGCACTATCTTCATCCTCCGCTTTGATAGCAAGTTCTTTCCAGAAGGTCTTCGCATAAGAAACCTTCTTATTATAGATACGTTTCCTATAGGCTCTCTTTAACTCGTAGAATTCCCTTGGGACCTTCATGAGGTTAGAGTGCCTATATGCCGAGTAAATCTTAGCTATTTTGGTTTTCATACTAAAGCATTCTTTATCAAACCAACCAGGATTATGCCTATTCGTATCCACCTTTTTAGCCTTATTTGCTTCTAGAATCTGTTTAAGTCTGAGCAAAATATCCTCAAAGGCCTCAATCAATTCCCCGTCATTGGTACCAGTGGCACATAATCAGGGGCGGATTGGCCATTGAATGCACCGGGAGGATTCCCGGTGGGCCGGGGGCCGGTCATGCTGTCTTTTAAAAAATTATTCTTAACAAACCAACCCAAAAAATTGTTGGTCCTGACCCCTGTAGGGTTGTGTTGTGTTGGAGGGGAGTGGGAGGGCTTACCTGACTCTCCCTCTTAGTAGCGCTGAAGCAGCAGCGGGGACAGCGATGGGGCTGGGAGATAAGGCTGTTTGTTTACAAACAGCTCCTGCCCATGTGCTGATCAGAAGGTTGCTACCTTGTAAAGAAGGTTCTTCGAGATGGCTCCCAACATTCTCACAACTGGGTTGTGCACGCAGGAGCCAGTCACGACTCACTCCACTGGACTCTCGTGGAGAGCGCAGCAGAGCAGTG
>QEPC01005805.1:5434123-5475286 GCA_003113815.1 Sphenodon punctatus
CGTATCTCTCAGACTCCGACCTCGCCACTGTCATCCATGCCTTCATCACCTCGAGGCTGGATTACTGCAACGCGCTCTACGTGGGGCTGCCCAAGAAGCTGGTCCGGAGGCTGCAGCTGGTGCAGAATGCTGCGGCCCGTCTCCTGACGGGGGCGGGTCGCAGGGAGCACATAGCACCAGTGCTCCGGGCTCTGCACTGGCTGCCTATAAAGCACCGGGCCAGGTTCAAGGTGCTGGTTTTAACCTTTAAAGCCGTTCACGGCCTGGGCCCTGCTTATCTGCGGGACTGCCTCACTCCCCATGTGCCCGTGCGACACTTGATATCGTCCGTGGGAGCCTTTTTGGAGGTTCCCCGGGCGAATTGGGTGGCCACCGATGTTAGATCTTTTTCGGTGGCCGCCCCTGTGCTGTGGAATTTGCTCCCGGAGGAAGCTCGGCTGACTCCCACTCTCCTGCTGTTTCGGCGTATATGTAAGACCTGGATGCTCCGTCAGGCTTTTGGCGAGGGGTGGGGTTTTTCCCCACATATTGTATTTTTAAATTGTTTTAAAATTTTATACGGTGTTAATTAATGTTGTTCGCCGCCCTGGGCTGCCCTGTGGGCAGGAGGGGCAGGATATACATTTTAAATAAATAAATAAATTATGTCTGGGCGTTGCTGGCAGGTATCCTGCCCAGTATGTGCCTCTGTGGTTGGCCAGGACTGGCTGGGGCTGAACTGCCTCCTGGGCAGGAAGGGGTTAACAACTGCTGCAGCTTATTGGTTGCTGTGGCTGTGCATCATGACAGAGGTGGGCTACTGGGTAGGGAAAACGACTGCCCGTGTATCATGTTTCTGGGGTTGCTCTGTTGGGGGGGGGGAGATAATTTGGGGCAGCTGCCTTTGCAGCCGTGGTAGCCGCACTAGGAGCTGCCCATGAGTTTTGCTCCCCATGCAGTCCGTGTGTGTGGATGCTCCACAGCAGAGCCCATGTTCTGGCCACAGACCCCCCCACGGCTGACTTGCTTATGTGAAAACACCCTTAAAATGCAGCCAAGGTTTATTTATTAGATTAATCTTTTTGTGTGTGTGTGTGCCTATTCTCCATTCTTTGTTTATGGTATTTGAGTAATACATTTCCTCTTCAATTACTGGCCACTTGTAGAGATTGTTAATTTCAGTTTAAATATTTTTGTGGCTGTCTACTCCAAACCTGTCACACCAGCCCACTTACTGCTGCTGCTCTCTATTGATCTGTCTGCCAATGCTTTGCTTTACTTTCAACTAACAGAAAATGATGCACCAAGATATAAAGTTGTCTTTAGTGTCTTTCCCTGTTTTCTTTTATCTTCCTCCACCTTCCTAGATTACCTTCTTTTGTTTTTTCTTTGCTTTCTTCCACGTTTTCCTTCCTCCTTCTGAAATCTTATATATTTCTCTCTCACTCCCATCCATGCATTCACAGGGTTCTGAAATACTACCATCTACCTGGTAGAGTTTTTCAGAGGACTAACCCTACTGGTCAGACTCCATCTTTCATGTAAGACTGTTGTCTGGTTCGCAGCTGTAAACATGTGGACCTGGCCTGGGGTAAGTCCCTGCAGGATCTCAACTTTATAAGGGCCAGTTTACCTGAGAATCAGCTCAACACTTAGCCTGCCCTGTTACACCCCTTCCCCTTTGGACAACTCTGGTCTATATGTGAGTAGACCCAACTGTCTGCTTTATACCGGGTCCAGGTTTCTATCCAGTCCCTGGAGCAGCCTCTCTGAGTGTTGACTCACTCCGCATCCCACTTCCCTGCACTCTATCTGGGGTTCTCACCCGTATTTTACCCCTGACCTCTCCTGAGCCAGGTCAGAGTGCCGGCTCATCTGCCTCCTAGCCAACCCGCGCCTGCTCATCTGGCCCCTTCCCACCTCTCTTTCCACCTTAGCTTTTCCATGGCCCAGGAGCGATCTGCTCCCTTATGCCATGTCCCTTAACTCTCTTTTTTTTATACCCCTCAGTGGCCAGCTCATCCGCCCCTCTGCCACCTTGTGGTTCTGGCCTCCTCCACCCCACACAGTTAGCCCAAACCACTGAGTTGTCTTCACTCCGGGGCCCAGGAGCCATCTACAGGTGCTCCTTTACTCTGTGTTCCCCTTGGTGCTGGCTCATCTGCCACATTCACTGACCTTATCCATGCTCCTCACTCCTTTGGTAGCAGGCTCCTCTGCCTTCCTGCACCTGTCACTTTGGCCTGCTCCGCCATACTGCTCGATCTTAGTATTGGTGGCTGGCTCATCCACCACCCTACCACCAACCTGAACACCCTTACCTAAACACCAGGGTGGGATCAGGGCCTCCATCTGCTTCCTCAACCAGGGCAGCTCCAAACCCCGCTCCAGGAGCTTCCTGCTGTTACCCATCCTGGGGGATGCTGGCTCCATCACCTCCAACCTACATCTCTGGAGACCCCAAGCCTCTCTAACTTTGGGGTAGGGGCTGGGCCATCCCAGCTCTTCCAGCCCTGGGACCCTCACTCTGTTCAGTCCCATTGCAAACACAGTTCCATGTACTCACTACTCCCAGGCTTCTCATAGTTCTCAAGTCCCAGATCCAATACATATTCTCAATAAATAACCCAATAAATACCAGGGACTCTAACCCCTTGAAACCCTCTCAGTAAATAAAGCCCATTGTCAGTCCAGGGATCTCACCCCATAGTCCTCTCAAATCCATAATCACCAAGACTCTTTGGGTCTCTTCCTTTCATCCAGTTCTTTCTTTCATCCAGATGACAGCTCCATCACCTCCTTGCATCCTTTTCCGCTCCTGCGCAGTGCTCTGCTTTTTCCCTCGGAGCTTTGGGCAAGCTCTTCCCAGCTCCAGTGTCACAGCCCACTCCCCACCAGCCACGGATGGACACTGCCTGCATTCTGTACTACTATGTAAATGCATAGACCTGGTTTGGTCAAGTCCTTGCAGGATCCCTGCTTCATAAAGTCCACCTGGGAATCTGCTCAATACTCTGTTCATTTGCAGTCCTCCACCATGTCCATAGTCCTTCATTTACAATTTCCCATCTTATACATAGTCCAGAGCCAGGCACCATACTCCCTGGCTCCTCTGCTCCATTGTCCATATAGTCATAGTCTTAATCCTTCTTTGCAAGGCTTCCTGGGACAGACTCAAGCTGTGGGCTGGCTCAGCCCCCTAGACAGAGCCTTCTCCTGGCTTATTTATAATTTATAATATTTATTTATAATAAAATTTGTATGCCGCCCCCTCCTGCTAAAAGCATCTCGGGGCGGCTAACAACATATTAAAACAATTTAAAACAAGAATAATATGATTTAAAACACTATTAAAACACAATATAAAAAACAACATACCCACCCACCCCCCTCTCCCTCAGGAAAAGCACGGCGGAACAGCCAGGTCTTGCATTGTCTACGGAAAGAGAGGAGGTCGGTAAACAGGCGGACCTCCAATGGGAGGGAGTTCCACAACTCTGGTGCGGCCACAGAGAACGCTCTCCGCAAGGTCGACACCCGAGAAACCCAGGGGACCTTGAGAAGGGTGCCCCCAGCCGACCGCACGGGCCGATCCAGGACCCGGAGGGTGAGGTGGTCCCATAGGTAGGCTTCTGTCTCCCAGGAAGACCCGTTGAAGTTCTCCTGAGGCAGAACTCCCAGCTCCTGTCTTCAGAACAGCTAGCCTCCTACTGAGCCCTCTGGCTCTGCTCTTCAGCTTCTGGGCTGGCCAGCCATGCCCGCCCAGCCCATCTCAGTTGACCCTTTGTTAGCCTCATTAGCCCAGCTGCTGGCTGGCGCAGCTGAGGCGTCTCAGGCATGGTCCAACTGCCATAGCTTGCACCTCTCTAGCCAGTGCCACCTTAAGCTGACGCTACCTTGCTTTCCTTAAAGGGCCAGACTCTCCCACTTAGCCTGCCCTGTTTCAGCAGCCAGATGAGAAAACAAGCTACTTCCTTCAGCTGCTGAGATGCCTTACCAGGTTGTTGTCACTTTACGTTGTTCAGGGGAGCTATTTGTATCTGTTTTCAGTTAGTATTTGAACATTTTCAGCTTCAGTTACTGGGAACCATGCCCTCTCTGCCCTCCCACCCTAGTGTTCCCTCAATCACATGAGGACGGTTTGGATTTACACTGCTCGTCTCCTCCCATGTGTGGAGATAAAAGGGGCTGCTTCAGTTTGTTGCATGTTTGATGCTCTTTTGATGCCAGTTTTCCAGCTTTCTATAGTTGTTGTGTTCTGAACACATTTCAGATATCCATCCTTGTTGCAAGGATTTTACATACAGTTTGTTGTGGTATTCTGCTACGTACACTGCTGTAGCTCATGAGCTTACTTGAGCTTGGGGAACAAACCATGGATTAGACCAGGGGCTCTCAACCTATCTCTGTACCAGACCTGAGACCCCTTTACATTTAACATCTGGTTGTGACTCAGAAACACCTAGGGTAAATATGTGCCGCCATTACGACCCACCCTGGGGCAGAAAATCCTGGGTGATGCAGCCTGGGTCAGGTTGGGGCACTGGACACACGTGACTGGGGTCAGGGAGCCGCCGTCGTGCTGACTGTACGGCCTGGGTACGGCCGGGAGCACAACAAACATGCAGGCGACCCCACCCTCACTCTGCTCCCAGCACCCCACCCCCGCCATGACAAGCAGTCATGACGGCCAGTGAGGCACAGCCATGACTGTTGGCTGTCATGGCTGCACAGACTTGCTTGGCTGCTTTAGTCTGTTCTGGCCTGCTTTGTCCCGGTCAAGCGGGCCTTAGCACAGACTGTGACCTTGGAGGTTACCTGGAGGTCACAGCCTAGTCTAGCCCCAACACCCCCCAGGGTAATCCTGGGCCAACATCTGGCAGTGCGTGGTTACATGTGCTGCAGGGTCGCAGGCCAGAATGGGGCCAAAGCATATCTGTTTTTACCCCCTGTTGTGATATGTAGGTTAGGTCCTTTTATGACAACTTATGAAGAATTATAGCTGTGTGGCTACAGAATTAGCGTTCACAGGTCCTTAACTGAGAAGTGGTGTGGTTTGCATTTCTTGGAGCAGTTATAGACTGCCTGCAGATTTTACAAGGGCAAATATACTAGCTTATATTTGGTTCACATTTTCAAGGTCATTTTTACAGCCATAAGGACTGGATAAGAGAGGAATAAAGGCATTGTCAACCCTGAGGTTTATAACCAGCACTGGACATTTACAGTTACTGTGTAATACTTTTTCTGATAGTTTTATGACTGAGGCCGAACTCTTGTGTTTGAGATGTACTCTACTAAATATACACTTATGGAGACGTTGTAAAGGAACTGCCTCTGAACTGCCTCCTCTCCCATCCCCTTATAGGTTTTACTGGCATTTTGTGTGAGGAGAACATCAACAATTGTGACCCTGATCCTTGCCACCATGGTGAATGCCAAGATGGAATTGATTCCTTCACCTGTGTCTGCAATTCTGGATACATGGGCACCATATGTAGTGAGCAGATAAATGAGTGCCACAGCAACCCATGCCTGAACAATGGGCGGTGCATTGACCGAGTGAATAGCTACCACTGCAACTGCTTACAAGGCACTTCAGGTACATAGAAAACACATAGTGCAAATAAAGACCTTAATGTGATACTTCCGTCGTTCTGTTTTAAAGGCGGAAAAAAATTCTCAGTAGTATTTTAGAAAGGTCATGGCTTCCTTAATATCATAGCCAACATGATTCCTACGTACTTTCCCAAGATAAGCTGTGATGCTTGGAAGCAATTATATTGTGGCAGTGAACAATGCATATGTTCACTGATGCCACTTCGGATAGCGGTTCTGCCAGGACGCATTGCATAACTCCTCTCTGCCAATACTTAGACAGCAAACATCTCTTCTCCTGGGATGTGCAGGATGGGAGCTCTTGCAGCCTGGGATGATCCCCGCATAGACCACTAGGAGACAGACTACAGTAAAGCTGAGACTGGCCGTGTGTAGAGGGGGTTCATCCCACCCACTTGCCAGTTGCTTCTCTGCTTCTGAACTGTTAGGAGGTAGGCTGGGGAGCTCTCTTCCTTTTTGGAGTCTGCAGAGCTCCCAGTTTTCTTTATTTTTCTTTAATTTTAATTTCTTTCTTTAATTTGTTGTGGTGTGACCTGGTGCCTCTGCGCATTTTGGCACCTAGGCTCCTCAGGTTCCGTCCCCTCGGGCATGGAATCCTGGGTAGGGTGGGTGTGGCAGGGTCCCTTCGGGCGCCCCGCTTGCTTCTCCGGTCCCATCTCCGTCCTAACCCGATTGCAAACTCCTGTTCCCGGGTTGCGCTGCCTCCTGGGACAGGGAGGCTTCCCCAGTGCCTCAACAACTAAAAGGACGGTGTGGCTGCATCCCTCGGAGCTCTGCTCCCTTAGCCCAGGCGCTTCTCCTGCCGCGGTGTTCCTTTTTCGTGGGCTCCACCATTTTGCCTGCCTGTTTCTCCCCGGACAGGCCAGATTTAAATTTCTTGTTGGCGGGAGCCGACATTTTTATTTTAATTTTAATATTTTTGGGCCCGCAACTGAATTTGTCCTCTCCCTCCATTGACGGGGAGGACATTACTCTTTCTGGCCAGCCTCTCTCTGACGGGTGGCTGCTGCCCCGCTTTGTTTAAACAAATCATTTAATCATTAATGATTTCCTTTTTGTGTGTGACCGGCTGGACTGCTGATGGGGGAGGGGGCGAGTGACCCGTGGGAGTTTTTTACTCTCCTGCCCCCTACCCCAATATGGCACCAGTCACCCGAAGCTCAGGCAATGGCCCCAGCTCGGAGGCCTCAGCCTCCCCCCTGGCAGGCCCATCCACAGCAGACGCTGGCAGGGCTGTCCTTTCGCAGATCGATTTATTACAGCTCAAGGCTCTAAATAAGATAGTCTCTGCGTTAGATTCCATGCAGCACAGAGATAAGCCCAGGCCAAGTTCCCAGCCCAGTTCCCCCACCCCCCCCAATCAGGGCCGGTAAGGGTCAGTCCAAACAGGTGGGCAAAGGTAAGCACCTGGCCCGCAAGTGCAGAAAAATCGCAGGACTCTCCCTTGTGGAACAGATTGGATCCTCCTCTGATGAGGAGGACCTCCCTATCCTCCCCCCACGGGGGGCTTCCAGTGCGACAGAACCGTGATTCAGTTATGACCCTTCCCGGGAGGGGATATCCCCAGAGGACAATGTACAGATCTCTCCGGGGGAATACTCCCTCTGAGCATGATAACGAAGGAGGCGATGAGATTTCAGATCAAGAGGATTATCATGGGGAACAGCAGAACCTTCTGCCCCCTCTTGCCCTCCCCTTCTTCCTGCAGTGAGGAGGATTGTGAGTTTCCAGGGTCCCACAAATCAAAACTCTTTACTAGGTTTCAGAGGGTCCTGGGCCTGGTAGCGAAGTCCAGTAAGGACAGCCCCTCGGATTCCTCTGAGGACGAATCTAATCGGGAGTACATCCCCAAACCTACCTCAAGAGATCGGGGTACTGTTCTGGATAGGGCCTTTGAAAAAATTATTACAAGTGGGTGGCTGCAGTCCAATAAGGCTCTGAGGCTGAACAAAACACAGCAGGCACTTTATTCCTTTTCAAAAAATAAGAATCAGCTCTTTTTCTGTCCCCAGGGTTGACGCAGCTGCTGCCTCGCTGGCCCGTAAGTCTATTCCCTTCTGAAGGGGATGTATATCCAAAGGATCCCACGGATAGGGGAGTCGAAGCATTGCTTCACTGGCCCTATAAGGCTGTTTTGGCCATGCTGCATGTGTCCCTGGCTTCATCCTACTGCGCCACAGCCATCCTTAAATGGTTCAACCTTGGCCAAAGCCCGGAGGTTTCTGATCAGATGACTCATAAGCTCTCCAGGAATAGCACTCTCGCCACTTCGTTTATTACCACGACCTCTACAGATGCTATAGCCTGGTCTGCCCGGGCCATGGCAGCCAACGTCTCAGCCAGACGTAGACTGTGGCTGAGATCCTGGAAAGCTGACAACCATGCTAAAAACCTCCTGGTGTCTGGCCCATTTAAGGGGGGAAAATTGTTTGGGGCCAGCCTTGACCAGGTTCTTAAGGATGCCAGTGACAAGGACAGGAAGCTATCGCTCCAGCAATTCTCTAACCCCAGGCGTCCCCGTGGCTTTAACAGATCTTTTTATTCCCCCCTTCCAAGGAGAGGTGATACAACCTGGTCCAATCCTTCCTGGACCTCCCGAGGCAGGGGACCCAGAGGCTGAGGTCACAGGGCCGGTAGGTTTTCCTCGGGCCAACAGGCGCCCAAGACCACCCCTTCGGGATTCCTGATCACCCCTGTCCCGAGCCACATGTGGTCAACGCCCAGACTCGGGTAGGTGCGCGCCTATTGACGTTTTCCCCTTTCTGGCACAACACCACCGCGGACTCTTGGGTGATCAAGACTGTGTCTCGCGGGTACGCAGTAGAATTCCGTTACCCTCCCAGGCAGCTCTACCGGGTATTCCCCCCCCCCCCCCCCCAATACGAGACAGATTGAAGCAGGTCGCCATGGAAGCGGAGATCTGCCATCTAGCAGACATATGGGCCATAGTGCCAGTTCCCCTTGCCCAGATAGGCCAAGGACTATACTCCATCTTGTTTTTGGTCTTAAAAAAGTCAGGCCAATGGCGAGCGGTCCTAGACCTCAAGACCTTAAACAGGTTTCTCCACCTAAAGAGGTTCAAAATGGAGACTTTGGCATCCATTACCAAGGCCATTCAGCAGGGGGAATGACTTGTGTCTGTGGATCTGCGTGACGCTTACTTACACATCACCATCCGGCCACTTCATCGCAAGTGGCTCCGCTTCCAGTATGCCTTTTACCACTGGCAGTTCCGGGCTCTGCCCTTCGGCCTTGCCACGGCTCCCCGAACCTTTACCAAGGTTCTAATTCCCCTCATCGCCATCCTTCGAGTGCAGGGCATCACTCTCCATCCTTATCTGGACTATATCCTGGTACGCGCTCCTTCCCGTTCCCAGGCGGTAGCAGCAGTGCAGTCCACCCTGCAGGTCCTCGCGGAACATGGGTTGATTATAAACAAGGAAAAGAGTCGTCTTCTCCCTGCGCAGCACATAGAGCATCTCGGGGTGATTCTCGACACTTGCGCGAATCGCATCTTTCTGGCGGAGGCCCGTCAGTACAAGATTCAGGCCCTCATTCAGCAGACCCTCTCTCGTCCCCGAGTTTCGCTCTCTCACCTGGCGTCTCTACAGGGGCTTCTGGTCTCCTGTATACAGCACCTGACTTGGGCCAGGCATCACCTTCGTCCTTTCCAGGCTTTTCTCCACCCTTACCAGCGCCACGTTATGGAGAAGACCAGGATGTGGCTCTCTTTTCCCCCTGCCCCCCCAACAGCTCCTCAACTCCCTCGACTCCGCATCAGTTTCGGGAAGCTGTCCCTCTGGCCGATCCTGTGCGAAAAGTCATCACAACTAATGCCAGTCTCCTGGGTTGGGGGCACACATGGATGTCGAATGCATCCAGGGCACCTGGTGGCCAAGGGACTGGGAGCATTCCATGAATTGGATGGAGCTCAGAGCCATCCATCTAGCTCTACTCCAATTCACTCCTCGGATAAAGGGTTCTCATCTCCTGGTTCTGACGGACAACACCTCGGCGATGGCATACATCCGAAACCAGGGGGGCTCTCGAGCACCAGCCCTGCACAAGGAGACCTCCAGCATCCTATCTTGGGCCGAAACAAGTTTTCTGTCTCTTTCAGCCAAGCATATCAAGGGGGAAGAGAATATCACGATGGACTGGCTCAGCCGCAAGCAGGTGGATTCGGGGGAGTGGTCCCTCTCGGTGACAGCATTTCAGCGGATATGCAACCACTTCAGCCCCTCGATAATCGACCTCTTCGTATCGAGTCGGAACACCAAGTGTGCGAGGTTCTTCTCTTGGTCCCGTGCTCCTCAGGTGGAGGCAGTGGATGCCTTGAACACTCACTGGCCCCAGGGGCTCCTGTATGCATTCCCTCCTTTCTCGATCCTTAGCAATGTGATCTCCAAGGTCCGTCAGGAACAGGCGACGATAATACTTGTAACCCCCTGGTGGCCGCGGCGACCTTGGTTCGCCGATCTCGTAAGCCTATCATGCCAAGACCCTCTGTCTCTAGATCCAGACCTGTTGTCTCAGGGTCCAATCTGGTACAACAATCCACGATTTCTGCAACTGACAGTGTGGCTCTTGAGCGCGAGGCTCTGAAGAGCTTAGGCTACTCGGACGCTGTCCTAACCACTCCTTTTTTATCCAGACGTCTTTCCACCATTCGTATCTACCAGTCTACTTGGAGGGTTTTTGTAGACTGGTGTGCAGCACATCAGGTAGACCCTAGGAAACCGCGGATTAGCTCCATCCTGCACTTCCTGCAAATGGGTCTTGATAAGGGTCTCTGGGCTAGCACCCTCACCAGTCAGGTTGCAGCCCTCAACGAGACTCTAGCGACTATTAGAGACTCTAGCGACTATTAGCCCCTATATCTCGGGGCACCCCCATGTCTGGCAATTTCTGCGAGGACCCAGGGTTCTGGCTCCCCCCGTGGTTCACTGCTTTCCAACCTGGTGGTTGAATTTGGTTTTAAGGGCTCTCGCTGAACCCCCTTTGAGCCTTTGCGTTCCGTCTCGCTTTTCTTCCTTATCATTACGGTGACCTTTTTGATGGCAATCACCTCTGCTAGAAGGGTCTCCGAGCTCGGAGCACTGTCTATCGATCCTTCGCTGTGTGTCTTCACACCAAATTCAATCATTTTACGCCTCGACCCGGCCTTTGTGCCAAAGGTGAATTCTTTGTTCCATAGACAGGAAGAGATCATCCTTCCCTCCTTCTGCCCCAAACCAGTCCACAGGTTGGAAAAGAAGTGGCACACATTGGACCTTCGTAGGACCTTAAAGATCTACATTAAGAGGGCGGCCTCCTTTAGGAAATCGTCAGCCCTTCTGCTGGAGTTTATTATTCGCAAAAGAGGCAATAAGGCCTCTCGTCCAGCAATTGGGGGCTGGATTGTGGCATGTATTTCGGAGGCATACATGGCCTCCAGAGTCATCCCGCCTCAGTCTATTCTTCCCCACTCCACCTGTGGGACAGCTGCTTCTGCAGCATTCATTGCCAGGACTCCCTATTCAGAGATTTGTAGGTCAGCCACTTGGGCAACTCCCCATTCCTTTACCCGACATTATAAGGTGGACTTGATGGACTCAGCTGATGCGGCCTTTGGTCGCAGGGTCCTTCAGTCGGTCCTTCTCTAGCCTTGATCCCCTGTTTCCCTCCCTGCTCGACACTGCTCTGGTAAATCCTAGGCTGCAAGAGCTCCCATCCTGCACATCCCAGGAGAAAGGGCAATTGGTTTACTTACCGGTGAATTGCCCTTCTGGGTAATGTGCAGGACGGGAGCTCAGCTGTCCCGCTGAGCAGAGATCAGGGCTTGAGGTTTTTCACAGGGGGTGATTCTGAACTTGGGAGTCTAAGGTGCGAATCGGGATTCGGTTCTTCTCCCTCCCTGTCAGCATTTCAGTCAGTTATACTTTTTACCAATTTAAAATTTAATATAGTTTCTTTTAGAGGTGTTTTTCAGTGTTTTTATAGCTTTGAGAACAACTGGCAAGTGGGAGGGATGAACCCCCTCTACACACGGCCAGTCTCAGCTTTACTGTAGTCTGCCTCCTAGTGGTCTATGCGGCGATCATCCCAGGCTGCAAGAGCTCCCATCCTGCACATTACCCAGAAGGGCAATTCACCGGTAAGTAAACCAATTGCCCTTTCTCATTCTGAAATGAGATCCTACCTAGCTAGCTTCTAGACAGGCTTTCCCCCTGTGCTACTACAGAATTACTTCACCTTAAGTCTTCTCAGAAATAAGTCCTGGCTCAAGAGCGCCTGCTGATCTCACGTGTTGTGAATGATCAAAGTTGGCCATGTAAGGTCAGGGCCCACTGATTTGTGCCATGTGGCAGACTCCTTAGGCTTATCTTTATTGGGGAGAAGATAGTTATGGAGCAGGTAAGGCAAGACGTTCCTTGCCCTTGTCAGACTTGACATGGGAAAACACAAATGATTTTTCAGCAGGAAGTCTGTACTGATTACAAGCACAAACCAAATTCTTTCTCAACTGATTTTAATGGAGTAGCAACACACTTAACAGGAGGATCAATTTCCCTCCTTTTCCAAGCAGTTTGAATATTTTCTTTTAGCCATCTCCATGCAAGTGCTCCATAATTCTAGTGTCACTGTTAGCCTGGAGCTAAGTTTCACTGCAAATTATTTTCTCTCTCTCTCTTTCTCTCTCTTTTTTTTTTGAACTTTCCAGGCTTGAACTGTGAGAATAATTTTGATGACTGTGCAAGTAACCCTTGTGTTTATGGAACCTGTGTAGATGGCATTGATAGCTATAACTGTGTCTGTAAGACTGGCGTTACAGGTAAAATTGTCTTTTTGTTAACTGATATTTGACCTTAGCTTTGCCTTGAGAATAAATATCTATTTTCCCTTAGGCAGGGACATGTGTTCACTGTATTTTCCCTATTGTTGCCAACCCTATTGACTTTAGGGTTCTTTTTCTGTTAATGGTGAAATGCTTCGAGCATTACTAGCAGGTGCACCATTTAGTATCAAGAAATATTCAGATTGTTAATTTAGTCTCTCTGTTCTGGTTGCTTTTATACTAAAAGGAAATTCTGGTAAGAACAGCTTTAGCATGTACCACCCACTTTTATTCTTATGGGTTAATTGTTTGTCTCTCCAAATTATCAGCTTCACAAAAAATAAGGGCTCGCAATCAGTTGACCCAAAGCTAATGTATTGCAACAGTACAGCAGAAGGGGATATTAAAGAAGAACTGAAGTGTTTTATAGGATAAATTCCTAATGTCTAATTATTATGAAGAAATCCTATAAAAAGAACTGATTATTGGATCTACACATTTACAATAGAATCTAATTTAAAGAAAAATAAACACTCGGGGACAGGAAGCTGGATACTTTGCTGACACCTCTGATTCTGCAAAGATGATGACGGCTTTCAACTCCTAGCGCCTTAAATCAGTTAAATCTTAGGACACCTTTCAGGATTGGCTGATTATGCTGGTTGGTCTTGCATTTGCCTGTTGTCAGTAAATTCAGACTGAGGAAATTTATATATGCATGCAAGAAATGCTAATAAACAATGTTCTGTTCAGGTCCCAGGTGTAATATTGATATTGATGAATGCAATTCTAGTCCATGTGGTAATGGTGGCACATGTGTAAATGAAATTTACACTGGATTTCGGTGTGAGTGTCCTGAAGGCTACCATCACCCTACTTGTCACTCACAAGCAGATGAGTGTCTTAGCAATCCTTGTCTACATGGCAACTGCACAAATGATGTCAATGGGTAAGTTCCAGCATTCTAGTTACTTGTATGATAAATGCTATGTGCATAACAAAGTAATAATGTTAAGTAATCTTGGCCTTTTTGGCTGTGATATCTTCATATAATATGTGAAAAACCTTTGTGCATTAGTACTGTGTATTGAAAAGAGTCTGGTTAAACATTGCTGAATGACCAGATTCGTTTCTATTCTCTTCACCTTGAGGATTTCACTGCCTGAAAAAGATGGAATTAGTACTTTGCAGGACTTGGAAGCGTCATTACCGCCCCCCCTCCCTTCCCCCCGGCAATACATTGTGCTGTCTTTAAACTGTCCATTTTCATTTGGGTGGGGTATGTATATATCCTCATGTGTACATACGTGCCCTCGGTAACTTGTCCTTCCTTCCATTGTTAAGCTGTTTCCCCCCTTACCTTTCCTTAGGATCATGAATTCTAATATTACTTAGTCACTTTTCCTTACCTTCACATTATTCCCCAGTTCTTCCCTATTAGTCCGCACAGCGGATCAAGTCCAAAACAGCTGACCACCTGTTTCCTCCTTCAACCTTCTAAAAAAGGTAGTTGTTGTTAATGCAGTCCAAGAATTGATTGGACATTCTTTGCATCACAGAGTTAGTTTGTCTTCCAGCAGATGTCAAAATAGTTGAAATCCCCATTACCAGTAGATAAGAACATAAGAAGTGCCATACTGGGTCAGACCAATGGTCCATCAAGACCAGCACCTGTCTCCGACAGTGGCCAATCTCAGTCGCTTGGAAGAAGTATCCAACAGGTCACAGTGGGGTGATCCATTTCCTGTTGTTTACTCCCAGCTCCTGGCAGTAAGAGGTTACATTCCTCAAACCTACCTCGGGCTAATAGCTGCTAATGGACCTATCCTCCAGAAACTTGTCCAATCCCATTTTAAACCCAGCTATGTTACTGGTCTTGTCCACATCTTCTGGCAACAAATTCCACAACTTAATTGTGCATTGAGTGAAAAAATACTTTGTTTTAAATCTGCTACTTGCTAGTTTCATGGAGTGTCCCCTACTTATCTGTTTTGAGAGGGTGAATAACTGTTCCCTATTTCCTTGTTCCACACCACTCATGATTTTATAAACTTTTATCATATCCCCTCTCAGGTGTCCCTTCTCCAAGCTGAAGAACCCCGACATGTCTAGCCTCTCTTCATAGGGGAACCGTTCCATACCCATTATCATTTTGTTACCTTTCTCTGTGCCTTCTCTATTTTATCTTTTTTGAGATGTGGTTACCAGAACTGCACACAATACTCAAGGTGTGGTTGCACCATTTATTTATATAGTGGCATTATGATATTTTCAGTTTTATTCTCTATCCCTTTAAGAATAATTCCTAACATTATTCGTTAAAATTATGCATTCGTGAAACCTCTGTCATCTGCTCTAGGATTGCCTCATCTACCTCTTCTCTGTGATTTAGCCATCTTTAGTAGATCCCCACCATAATATTCTTTCTGTTTTTCCCCCTTTTTATCCTTATCCAGATACTGTCAGTAGAATTGCCATTCTCAAACCCATAGACTTCCATACAGGTGTATACATTGGGTAAAAACAGACATGCGACTGGTGCGGTAGCTCCCCTGCCCAACTTATTATCTATACATATAATTGAGCAAACTTATTCAAAGCTCTTTGCAATCCAATAGGTGATCTTGAGAATAAGGCAGCAGCATCTGCATACATTAAAGTTGAAAGAGAATTAGATAGTAGTTTAGGTGAATGAAAATCATAACTACTCAATTCCTCAATCAAATCATTAACATAAAGGTTAAATAGGAGCGCGGCTAAAATGCACCCTTGTCTGACTCCTCTGCTAGTGGCAGATTTAGAAGTCAAGTCTCCCTGGAGGCCATAACCCACTTGAGCCCAGGTGTTAGAATAATATGCCATCACCAGTTTCAGCAATGCAGGGTCAATGCCCATTTTATCTAGTTTACGCCACAACATTGTTCTATTTATCATCTCAAATGCAGCTGATAGATCAATAAAAGCAACCTACAATAAGGATTTCAGTGCAGATACATATTTATGTCTTAAGTACTGCAATGTAAATATATGATCCATTGTGGAATAGCTGGCTCGAAATCCAGCTTGCTCTTCCTGCAATATATCATTATCCAATACCCATGTTGAAATGAAATAAAAGGTACAGACCAAAAAGTTTAGTAGAAATATTGATCGAACTAATTGGACGATATGACTCTGGTTTATCTCTAGAGCCCCTTTTATAGATTGGAACAATAGTTGTGTCCTTCTATGATAAGGGAACTTGAAACGAGTCTATAATGGCATTAAACCATGAAACTAAAACTGGAGCCCACCAATCCGCGTCAAGCTGATAGACCTCTGCAGGGATACCATCAAGTCCAGGGGCCTTGTTGTTCCTTTGTTGTTTAATATAGGAAGCAACTTGCTCCTATGTAACAAAATACATGCAGACAGCAGAAGCCTAGTCATCATCTACTTTTACCACAAATGGGTATCCTCACTATTAATATTATAGTCAATATTATAACTATAATTAGAAGTCCCAGTAGAAACTAACCTTCAAAACATCCTGGAATCTTTAGTTGCAATTGCATAATTGAGTTTAATCCATTGCTGTTCTTTATAGTCCCTTTTCTTCCTATCCAACAACATTTTATAATCCTTCCTAATAGTTCGAAAATTACTTTCAGATTGTCCAGATCTTAGTTTCCTAAGTTCCCTATTCAGCCATCTCTTTTTTTCATAACACTCCTTATCAAACCATGGAGCATGGTTTTCCACTTTATTCTGATTGTTAATGTTCTTTGCAGAAATAAATAAAAAGGGAGTTAGCATATCCATAATACGAGCACATCCTGCCAGGATGTCAGCTGTTAACATGGAATCAATTATCTGTTCCCTAGCTTCAGCTAAATGCAGTTTAGTTAGTTTGTTTTTAATTTTAACTGCTATCTTATCATCCCACTTTACTCTTTTCTTATTGACAATTATGGGAACAACATTGTCCTCACATCCAACTGGACCAGCAGAGTTAGAACTTGTACAGTTAGATGGCTTTTTAGTCCTTCTACCAAAGTGCATGGCCATAAGTAAAAAAAGTGGTAAGTGATCACTTTCTGGGCAGTGTACAACAACAAAATTAAGAACAGCAGGCCAAGAATAAGTCTCTACCAGAAAATAATCAATCATACTAGAGCCACATGAAATAAAAGTAACAGAAGAAGCACTAGAAAATGAACCATTAACTGTACGAAGATTCATAGTCATTAGCAACAAAGTAAGCTGTAAACCAGAATTATTAATTCCAACATGCATATATGCAGGGGAAGGAGTTCCCCATATCATGCTGAGAATTTCAAAATCTTCATCATCCCATGACAACCCCCCTATTCTACCATTAAAGCCCCCCCCCCCCCATTAAAAGTCTGACTGAGGGGAACTCCAATTTAAGAGATTCCAGATAGAGAGAGAATGCTTCCCAAGTCACAGAAGTCTGCAACATGGTTGAAGCTGGTGGTATATAAATGTTTACAATAATCCAGATACTTCCGCTTGAATGAATAAACTTTACTGATAAACAGCTATCAAAACCCTGGGGTAGTTCAACTATCCATTGAGAATCATTTATCACCATAGTAAATAAACCCCCACTGGGTCTACCACCCACTTTGGATAATGCTGCTGGTAGACTAAAGCATAAATATCCGTTAATAAAAACAGAATCTACACTCCATGTTTCCTGCAGCAAAACAATATCATGGTTTTTTTAGAAAATTAATAAAATCAGCATCTCCCAATTTGGATCTCAACCCAGCAATATTCCATGACAGGAATGAAAGGGGCGAAATTTTTCATCACTAACTGACTGTAGTCATTTAACACTTAGCTCAATATCTTCTATTTCAGATGTTATATGTGTAATAGCATGAGTGGCCACGGAGGCACAAGTTGGAGAACTGTTTATAGTAACAGGCCAAATGTCCTTAGTGGGATTTTTCAAAGGGCTAAGCAGAATCTCAGCATCTGCGACCTGTGCAGGTAGAGTAATACTTCGCTCTCCAATTAGTGGTATAACTGCCACTTTGGCCAGGGCCTGCTTAAACTTAATTAACTCCTGGTATAAGCCCTTAGATGTACAATTCTCCTCCATGCCATTACACAAAATTTGCTGATTAGATCCCATATCCATGGTTCCAGAACTAACGTTAGTTTCTACCATAGACTCATCAACTTTTTCTAACTGAAACTGGGAGGGAGCCATCGTTAGCTCCTGGGTCTGTGAAAGCTGTATTCTATGTTGCAGTGGTTGCTTAATCTTCTCCACTGGAATCCCTCTATAAGCAAGGAGAGCCCTCATTTTCCAAATCTTTTTAACAGCCCACCAGCTCTTAAACCATACTTCAAAGCTTTCACCTTGAGCTGAGCTCGACAACCTCCTCACACTTTTAATTTGATCCCTAGGAAGGGAATAATATACTTTACGTTCCAACAATATAATAATATGAGACCGAAGTCTTCCCTCAGCTTCATAGGGGACTTTAGGTATATTATAGAAAATCAAGGCCACTTCCCAACTAGAAGTTCGAGGTTTAGGTCTACCATAAGCAGAATATAATGTTAATGGCACTGACAATATCTGGTGTGATGCTTGTGTTCGGACATTATCCTCCTCCAAATTATCCTCCCCCAAAGTGGCCAAATTAATTAAAGGATCATCAGGCTCTCTGTCATTTATGTCTCATTCCACCCTATGAGGGACCATACTACTAGGACCGAATAATTGTTCAAACACAACACAGGATGAAGGATAAGAAACTGCTGATACATTAGAATTTGTGGGCACCAAAGGGGCCTCAGTTGGAAATGATGTCTGAGTAGATACATCTCTATTTAAGAACTGATTATATGAACACTCTGTAGCATTAAGTACTTTTAACTCAGTGTTTGTAAATTGATGCCACAAACCACGCAAAGAACCTTAAAATCAAAAAGTGATTCTTGGATACTATCAATGTCTACAGACATTGTGTTTAGTTTGACCAATACTTTGGAGGTGATATCAATTCTACAGTTGCTATTATCATTACAGTCAGCTGACTAAGTAGCATTCCCAGAAAACACATCCTCAATACTCTGGGGGGAGCCAGCTCCAAATTGAGAAGCTATAATTGACTTTATCAATATAGGAGATTGCTGAGGGGAAGGTGTAGCTGGAAAAAAGTGTGTTAATTTGGATTGCACAGTAGACTGTGAGAAAAATGCATTGTTGCCAGCAACAACAGAAGGATCCAATGCAGAGAGCTGCGTTTTAAGTGGTCTAGATGTTAATTCCATGAGTAATTATGCTCAATTATAACACAACCATTCCACAACATAAAACAAGAATATCAAAGAGAGCGAGGGGAAGGGAATGTTCTAGTTCATATAGGTTAAATAACATTTAAAAAGCACAGGTTCCAGTGTCCTGGGGGGAAGAACAAGTAATCCTTGAGATCTAATCTCCCCAGAACTTCAAGCAAAAAGAGACCCTCTACAAACACATGTCCAGGGTCAGTTTCACCAATCCGCTGATAATTCAGTGGGCTTGTCAGGTGAAGGATCTCAATGTCCAAGGAACAACACTCAAAACTCCCCTCTGGGGTCCTCTAGTCTGAGTCTGCTCAGTCACTCATTGGGCAGGATTCTCCGCCACAGCTACTGGGCCCTGCTAACGGCCCCTCCAACAGCCAATATCCCTGAGTGTCACCCTTCGGCTAACACCCAAGGGTGCCAGCCCCGGAAGATATACCTTGCAGCATCTATCACCTGCCCTACCTGTATGGCGGCCAAGATCACACTCGCTGCTGCTAGATTGTATAGAGGTAAAATAATATTTGAATGTAGAACCAGGACCCCTACCCACAGCCGGAGGTGAGCGGATGGCGCTCCCACCCCTCTACAGTCCTCCTTCCACCAGCTGTTGAGGACAGGACCCACACTCTTTGCCCGGCAAAGGGATATTTGACAGCAGTCTGTCGCCACAGTCACTCAACGGCCAAAGAACGGCCAGCGTCCTTTGGTGTCGTCCTTTGGCCGACATCTGAAGGCTGGCGCCTTCAGGCTCTTAATATACCTGGGAGGGGGAGAAACACAGGTGTGGGCACTGCTGAAGCTATCAGTCAACCTGCCCAATCCCAGCCAGCAGATCACCGCACAGAGCACTCAAGCCCTTCAGCCTCCAACAAGTTCATCTTATTCTGAAACCTCTGTGCATGTGGGGGGCTGGCAGACTGTTGAGCTTCACTTCTTCTAGAAATGAAACTTAGTGCCATGTTTTGTAGGAGAAGAGTATGGGAAGGGACAATTAAGTGATGGTAAGCCAGATGGCAAGTTTTGATTGCCTGGCCAAGTCAGATGGTCAGCTTCTGAACTGGCTGGCAGGACAAAATAAAAGTGTCTGCACTACAGCCATTTTGTCCATTCTCTTTGGTGAATTTGGCTGCGCTGCATGCTACAATGATGCTGGATCTGTAAGTAATCGGTTGTGTGGGGAGAGGGGTGCCTGGCATGGCATGGTATAGTATGGTATGGTTCTGTCCATAGGCCGATGCTGGGGAATGGGGGGTTATGTTACCTTTTACCATGCCATGTAATTGTTGTTTTTTTTAAAAAAAATGGGTGCCACATTGCTGCCTGCTGCTTGGTTGGCACTTGGCACCATGAAGAGGAATTGCTTGGCTCCACTTCTCAAGTTTGCTTGGTCTGTTCAAGTTACCATTGCCACAGTGCCATGCCAAGGAAGAGGGTGCCCTTGGAGGAGGAGGGGTGTGAATGTCTGGTTTCTTAATTTTGTGACTGCTGCTGGGGCCTGTGCTTGCTGACTTTTTTTGATGGGGTTTTATTTCTCCATGCAGTTGCAGACTGTTTTGCAGGGGTGGTTGTATTCTTCTTGAGTGAATGTCCCTTGTTAGCCTACATTTTTGTGCACTGCTTGATTGGCACAATGATAAAGTGGTGCACTCACTGCTGATAGTTTTTTTGGATTTCTGCACGCAGTTGCGCTTCTTGGGGGTTGTCTTCTGGAAGGATTGTCCCACTCTTTGCTTACCTGTTTTTCTGGGTAGTACTTTGGCTGTAGGTTCAAGAACTTTGCAGCAACTTTCTAAAGTTTCTGAAGTTTTCAGACGTTCTGTGCTTCGGTCTCTGAAGTCCGAAGCTTTGGCAAGAACACCGAATTGATTTATTTGTTTGTTTGCTTATAATAACATTTATATCCCGCCCCCTCCTGCCTCAGGCGTCTCAGGGCGGCTCACAACATTTTAAAAAAATATTTTAAACATTCAAAACAAACAATAATTACAATTAAAAACAATATAAACCCCCCACCCTACCCTACCCCAACCTACCCACCCCGTCTCCCTCGGGAAAGGCCTGGTGGAACAGCCAGGTCTTACATTGTCTGCTAAAAGAGGGGAGGTCGGCAGCCAAGCGGATCGCCAACAGGAGGGAGTTCCACAGCCACGGCGCAGCCATGGAGAATGCCCTCCTCATTGTAGACACCCGGAGAACACCGAGGAGGGCGCCCCCAGCCAACCGCAGGGGTCGATCCAGGACCCGGAGGATGAGGCAGTCCTGCAGTTAGGCGGGGTCCAAGCCGTTTAGAGCTTTAAAGGTCAGCACCAACACCTTGATTGGGCCCAGAAACCTATCGGCAGCCAGTGCAGAGAGAAACACCTGTGTAATATGCTTGCGTTGCCCCGTCCCAGTAAAGAGATGGGCCGCCGCATTCTCAACCAGCTGCAGCTTCCGAACCAGCACCAAGGGTAGCCCCACGTAGAGCGCGTTGCAGTAATCCAGTCTCGAGGTAATAAAAGCATGGATGACTGTGGTCAAGTCTGAGACATACAGCCTAAGCCGACACACCAGATGTAATTGGCAAAATGTTCCCTTCGCCACAGCCGCCATCTGGGCATCCAGGCAGAACTGTGGGTCCAAGCCCAAGTCTCCAGACCTGAGAAACCAGGGGAGGATGGACCCCATCAATGATGGGGGCCACCCCTCCCTTGGCTTTCCCCACACCCATCACCTCCGTCTTGTCAGGATGTAGTCTCAGGCGGCTCGCTCTCGTCCAATACCCCACAGCGGACAAACACCAGGTAAGCACCGAGACGGCCGGGCCTGAGTCGGAGGAAAATGAGAGAGAGAGCTGTGTGTCATCAGTATATTGATGACATTTCACTCCATACTCCCTAACAACCTCCCCCAAAGGCTGCAGTACACATTGAACAAGAGAGGGGATAAGATGGAACCATGCGGTACTCCACACGTGAGGCCCTGTGGGGGGAGGTGAAAACTCCCCCAGCACCACACGCTGGGTTCTTCCTGCCAGGAAAGAGTGGAACCATTCAAGAACAGTTCCGCCAATCCCTGCCTGGTTCCGCAGCTGAGTCACAAACCGCTCATGATCAACAGTATCAAATGCAGCTGAGAGATCTAACAGGATCAATAGGGTCGAATGATCCCAGTCCAACTCACGGGAGAGGTCGTCGGCCAAGGCCACAAGCGCAGTCTCCGTGCCATAACCCAGACGAAAGTCCGACTGCGAGGGATCGAGAAAGTTAACCCAATCCAAATGCCCCTGAAGCTGCTGAGCCACCACCTGTTCAATAACCTTCCCTAAAAAGGGAAGGTTAGAGACTGGCCAATAACTGGCAAGGGCATCAGTGTCCAAAGATGTTTTCTTGAGCAGGGGCCACAGCACCGCCTCCTTGAGACAGTCCGGCACCCTTCCCTTCTCAAGGGAGGCGTTGACTATCCCCGCCAGCAGCGGCCCCAATGTCTCCTGGCTAGCCTTAACCAGCCAGGATGGGCATGGGTCTAGTTCACAATAGGTGACTCGAACAGTCCCAAGAGCATCCCCCACATCCGAGGGCGACACCACCCGAAACTAATCCCATAAAACAGGACAAGAAGGGGCTTCTACTGCCTCTGACCCGTTCTCTGCAAAAAAAAGTCGCATCAAAACTGTGGTAAATTGGAGCGATTTTATCCGCAAAAAAGTCCACAAACAAATCACAGCGAGCATTTGATGGTTCTACGTCCAGGCGGAGGGAGACTGGACTGACCAGCCCCCTCACCACCTGGAACAGCTCAGCCAGGTGGGACTTAGCGGACACAATGTGGGCAGCAAAGAAAACCTTCTTTGTTGTCCGCACCGCAACGGCATAGGTACTTAACCAAACCTTTTGCCGCAGCTGGTCAACTTCAGTACGTGAATGACACCACCGTCGCTCTAACTGCCGCCCTTCCCGCTTCATCCACTGCAGCTCCCCGGTATACCACGGGGAGCTGCGTTGTTGGCTATTCGGGAGTGGATGCCTCGGAGCCACACAGTCGATGGCCTCTGTCAGCCTGATATTCCACCTAGACATGAGGTCATTGAGTGAGTGGTCATCGAGGTCAGAGGAAACATCCCCTAGAGCTATCTGGAACCTTCCAGGTTCCATAAGCCTTCGGGGTCGAACCAACCTAACTGGTTCCACACCCTCCCAGGGGCCAACATGTGCCACGATATCCGCCCGGAGGAGATATGACAAGGGCACTGTTGACACCTCCTCCACCAACGGATCGCCCGCCTCAAGGCCTGTGCAAAATATCATGTCCAGGGTATGTCCTCTAATATGTGTGGAACCCACTTCTCTCTGAGACAGGCCCATGGTTGCCATGGCGGCCATGAACTAATTCTCCGCCCCTCCAAGACTGGCGTTGGCGTGGATATTGAAGTGCCCCAGAACTATCGTCCTGGGGGACCACAAGATCACCTCCGTCACCAGCTCGGTCAGTGAGTGCAGGGAGACTGCTGTACAGGTGGGTGCATGGTATATCAGAGGTATCCCCACTCTGTCTCCGGCCAGATCCAACCCCAGATGAAGACCCTCTATATCCATGATAGGTCGCACAGTAAATCTCCTCACAGACCAGGCTTCCTTAAAAATAATGGCTACACCGCCCCCCCCACCCCTCCAACCGCGGCTGATGCTGCACAGAGTACCCAGCCAGAACAAGATCAGCCAATATAGGCTCTGATTCAGTGTCCAGTCAGGTCTACGTGACACATGCGAGGTCGGCCACCTGGTCCAGGATCAACTCCCGAACTGCAGTTGACCTATTAGCCGCCGACCTCGCATTTATCAGCATCAAGCCAAGGCCAGGGGCCCTCTGAACCTCAGTCACCTCACCACCTGCCTGGGGACTGGTGAGCAGGACAGAAACACACCATCTGTCCCGTCTCACAGATCGAATACGCCTCCCAGAAGGACCATAGTTCCCTCGGCCCATGACCCCTATGGCTGCAGACACACACACACACACACACACCCCGATCCACTCCACCAACCCCCCCCCCAAAGGCTGCCCCGCCCGTCATACCGAGGGGGTCAGCCCTTCCCTCCCTAACCCAGTCCCCTTGTCCCCCTCCCTCATGAAAAAAACAACCCATCCCCACCACAATTCCCCTTAAAACAACAAAAGAACCCCCACCCCCTTAGTCCCGCTAAGGGCCACGCCTTCGGGGGTAATCCGTGGGGGCAGGATGTGTTCGTCCCCTTTGGGGCGAACCTGATGTGGCTCCCAGCCCCTGAAGCCAGGTCAGGGATCCTGGCAGCGAGCAACAGCTGTCCTGGGGCAATGGTCCCCTTGCAGCTTATGAGGCGAAGTACAGTGCCATAGCTGCCTCCGTCCGCTAACGCCCCGCCAACGGCTCTTTGCCCCTTGGCGGCGCCCTTTGGCCGCCGCCCGGAGGACACTGCCCTTAGGGCAGCTCCCCTTTATGGCATTACCTGGGGGGAGAAGAGGAGTGTTACACAGCTGCAAGGGCTCCTGGTGACTTGTGCAGCCCGCTCTCTCCAGGATCCCAGTTCAACCCAGCCCACTCCAGCAGTCCCTCAGGGCAGCTCCCCTTTATGGCGTTACCTGTGGGGAGGAAAGGAATGTTACACAGCTGCAAGGGATCCTGGTAACTTGTGCAGCCTGCTCTCTCCAGGATCCCTGCCCCCTCTCCTCAATTGCCTCTAAGTACTCAGACCAACTATTCAGGACTTTGAAAATTGGTCCAAATACCCAGAAGTACTATCCGGTTTAGCCCTACCTCTCAGTTCCCAACCTTTTACATAGGTCCCTCTTCTTAGTACTCTAACTTTTACTTACCTGTGGGCTTTCAACTACACCCCCCGTATGATCTAGTTTAAAGCCCTCCTGACCAGGTTTAACAAAAGCATTCTTCATCGCATCTAAGCAGTCTTTCTCCCTGGAAACTTATGCCATGGTCCAAGGATCTAAACCTCTCATGGTGACCCCAACTGTGTAGCCAAGTATTCACTTCCAAGATTCTTTTCTCTTTTGGCCTCCTTCAACATGAAAGGATTGACGAAAACACAGCCTGTGCCCTCAGATCCTTCAGCTTCCTACCCAGAGCCTCATAGTCACATCTGATATGCTCAGGGTCATGCCTGGCAATATCATTTGCTTCCACATAGATGAGCAGGGAAGGATAGTGAGCAAGAGGGCTTGATGAGTCTCAACAATCTTTCTGTCATATCCTGAATTTGCATGCATGGTAGACAATGCTCCTCTTGAGATGACAGGTCTGGCCAGCATATGGCTGCCTCTGTACCTGTCAGGGAATTGCCAACCGCCACCACCCTTCTCCTTTTTGGTGTGGTGGTTGGATTCCTGCCAGTCATAGAGGGCCGAGGTCCTCCTTCCTGGTTAATGGAGTCTTGTGTTTTGCTTTCTTTCAGCAGGAGAACCAGAAACCGTCTCAGTGGAAAAAACTTCAGAATGGTTTCTTCTGCTGGGACAAAATGCCTTCTAGTTCTCTTGCTTCTGCTGGATATGTGCTACCAGAGATGCCTCCCTTATCCTTGCAATCTTACTTCTTTGATTCTTTGACCTGTTCTTGCTGGTGAGATGCCTCATGGCTTCTATCCAGGAAGTCCTCATTCTCCCAGATCTGGTGCAGTGTCGACACATTTAATAACTTTTCAAAAATAATGTAATGGAGATTAGCATTGCATTAGAAGGTAGCTGCCATGCATATAACTTTTTAAGTTTTGGGTTTGTTTGACTGTAATAAAACAATGGCTTAAAAGGTGTGACTGAACAAAAATGACTCATCAAGCTTTAGGGACAAGCTTTTCTTAATTTTCTCCCCTTTAAGGCTGCATTCACATGCGATGCTAAGTATATACAAAAATCTTGTCTCCCTCCTCCCCCCCCCCACCCCGCTCCTTTTTAAAAAAAATGTGTGGAAAGTTTAGGTTGCAGGATAGCACCTGTTCAATCCACTCAGAAACCAAGGTTTAATAATCATGCTTATTCCCTCACATACATTTTCCATAATGTGTAAAGGGATTAATTCTGCTGTGAGTCTGCCAGCATCAGATAGTCATGTATTTTGGCGACACGCAGCATATGGGATGCCTAACAGTAGCCATGGCAATGTGGTGGTAATTTTTAAAGTGCAGGAGGGAATGTGGGAAAAGTTAAAACCTGCAATTCCAATCTCAGAAGGAACCTGAAGGGGTGAGAGAAAAGTATTGAGTGAATGCCCCCTAAGGCTTGCCTAGCTCTGTGGATGGGGCAGACCCTTCAGAACAGTACACAAACATGTTCTTTGTTTCAGATACAAGTGTCTTTGTGAAACAGGCTGGGGCGGGACAGACTGTGAAGTGGAAAAGAATGACTGTCTCTCAAACCCATGCCAGAATGGATGGACATGTGAAAGCCTGGTAAAAGGATACCAATGTACCTGCGGGAAAGGTTTTAAAGGTGAAAATACAATTGCATGTTTGTGTGTTAATCTCTTTATGCAGCTTGCCTCTAATCACATTAAACTGCACCATCTTCTAAATTTCAATTAACGTTTGTTTGTTTGTTTGTTTTTTGGTGGAAATGTAATTGAGCACGTGTAATAGGTATGCTACGGTGACTATTTAACTTCTATTTTTAAAGCATATTGAAGTTGACAGTTTCTTCATAGTTGAAAGTCCACACTTGTTTTCCATTATAAATATAGTTTTGCTATCCCTCTTTTTCTACTGAAGATTTTGCAGGTGTGATCTACTGCCTACCAAGACTTTCACCCTCATATTTGAGGTGACTTGACTTGTTCTTGAGCTATGAGATACAAAACTCTCAAGACTGTATCCTCTATTCTGCTAAGTCATATAAAAATGGCTTGTCCTAGAAACTAAAGCTGCACCCCTTTATCCGTTGAATTAAATGGAAAAACTCACACTGACTTTATTGATGGAAGATTACACTCTTAGTTCTTATTTCGGGGCATCTGCTCATCTTCTGGAAGTGATGTAAGATCCTTTGTTTGGCCAGGCATTTGGCAGGCAGGGATAGGGTTGTGTGGCAGGACTTAAGGGATTGGAGTGGGTTTTTAAAAGGAATTTTTATATGATTTTATGTGTGTTATATGTTGTAAACTCTACCCTGAGCCTTAAGGAAAAAGGGGGCGGGAGGGGGTATAAATTTGAATGAATAAATAAATAAATTTACTGAGATTAAGCCATCACCTAGGAGAACTGCCATCACCTGGGAAACAGGAATCTAAAGTTTCAGAGCATAGGTGCTGGCTGGGAGGTGCTACTTAGGGAGATATTTTTAGACATAGCCTGATGTAGAATGTGCTGTAATAAACAGTCTTGGATACATGAGCCTAATTGCTGTGCAAACGTCCACAAATTTAAAGGATGGTAAACCTTTTGCCTGGTGAAAATGGAAATAAGGAGCTCCTGACCACTGTTTCTTAGAGAACCGGAAGCAACTAGGGTCTCTTTTACACACACACACACACACACACACACACACACACACACACACACCCATCTCAAAGTGGGGAGTCCAGAACTATCTTCAGTATTCAAGCTGAGGCCTGACTAGTGCCGTAGAGTGGAACAATTGCTTCCCTTGTTCTACAGACAATACTTCTGTTAACGCAGCCCAAAATAGCATTGCTTTTTTAGCTACCACGTCACAGCACAAGTCTTTTGGCAGTCATTCACATGCACTCAATCTAGCCAACATTTCTAGTGGTAAACAGGGCAGTGTGGATTATACCAACCATTGCCAAGTGACCACCGTGGCTCGTAGTAAGAAGGAAGTGCCAACATTCTGAATTCCATGGAGGGGGAGTGGTCGCAACTTAGACATTTGTCATGCTTGCTAGTGGAAGTGGTAGGGGTTATGTGCAAAAGTGTAGATTTTTTTGAAAAACCTAGAAAACCATGTTTCATCCGTTTTTCTAAAAATAATAGCCAAAGCTGTAAGGTAAATAGAAAGTGCTGATTAGGGCAAATTTTGAGGGAAGTTGGGTTTTAGGTTCAACTCATATTTTCTGAATAGCTTTGAATACAGCAAGAATTGTTGAATGTTTTCTGCAAACGTCTGCATTGGACCCAGGTGAGAGACTAACAGGCTTAAGTCAGTGTATAATGGAATTCAAAAGAGTGCATAAAATATCACTTGGTAATTGATAGTGCCTATTTTCAATTCCATTGTCTAGTATGAGTTAAAGCTGTAACCTGAATAATGACTCTGGAAGAATGCATTGCTTTGCATTCTTCAAGTGGCTCTCTGATTCTTTCTTATGGGATCATGTGATACCCTGAGCAATCTGAGGAGCCTATAGCTCTGATAGCAGTCCTCTGTATGCTTCCAGAGTGTTCTGGAAGCTTCACTGCTCCTACCCCCTCCCCTCTGCACCCTGGTCCTCGTGAGAGCAGGAGAGTATAAAAGGAGGGGGAGGAGCCAGTCCAATCCATTCTTTTTGACCGCAGCTGGCAGTTGCTTATTAAGAGCTTATTGCTCTTAAAATGAAACACATTGGGTTTTGTATCCGTTTGTCATTTTCTTTAGAACTGTAGCTTTTTTGGCCATACATATGGACTGTGACAGTGAGTATGGGCCTCTGTGTGGAGTACGTATAAATCATGCAATTCTAGTAAGAGAATGCTGTTTTCTGTCTTCTGGGCTGTGAAGGAGACCTTAACGTTGGTAAAATCCTTCATACCCTCAAAGCTATTTAAGCCCTGACTCAGTAACATGAGAGATAAAATCGAAAGGAAATAGTATGTATCGTTGGAATGCTTGGAGAAATGTTGGGTGCAGGGAAAAGGTTTGAGATCTGTGCAGAATGGGGAAGGTGTGAAGGTAGTCCAGGTATCGCTGAAGAGGTAGGGAGGTGGTTGTGTGTGAGTATTTAGTGAAGGATTGCAGTATTAGAGTTGTATGAGTGACGTGACCTACACAAACTCTGTATTTCCAGGCTTTGTGAGGCCCAAACTGTTGTGGTCTTAACATTCTGGAAGGGCAGAAGTGAGTACTGGGGCACCTTACCTATATGTTTGCCTCCCGGACACCTATTGCCCTGTTTCTAACAGTCCCTTTTTAGGGAACGTTATTGAATGGATGATTGCCTGCCAGCTCCAGCCTCACCTTGATGCTGTTGGGTTCCTAGACCCATTTCAGTCAGGCTTTCATCCTGGGTATGGCACAGAGATTGTGATTGTGGCTTTGGTCGATGATTTGCACCTGAAGATCGATAAGGGGAATTGTACCCTGCTGATCCTGTTAGATCTTTCATCGGCCTTTGATACAGTTGATTATTTATTTTGATTATTTATTTATTTAGATTTATATCCCACCCTGTCCCCGAAAGCTCATAGCAGGTCACAACCACATAAAAATACAAGTATAAAACAAGTGATTAAAACTCCACAAAACTAAAAACACTCCATCACCCTCCCCCCAAATCTATCCCTGTCCATTGAATGCCTGGCCAAATAAAAAGGTCTTGTACTGCCTCCAGAAGACATTCAGACTAGGGCTCAGGCGAGCCTCCAAGGGAAGGGAGTTCCAAAGCTGTGGGGCAGCCACTAAGAATGCTTCTCTGTGGGCCCGAATCGTATGAAACTGAGCCAACGATGGAACCTGCAAGAGGGCACCCTTGGCAGACCTTAAGGGCCACAAAGGAGCATAAAGAAAAGGGCAGTTCTTCAGATATGTAGGGCCCAAACCATTTAAGGCTTTAAAGGTCAAAACCAGCACCTTGAATTGTGCCCGGAACACTATAGGCAGTCAGTGCAGACCCTTAAGCACTGGTGTATTGTGCTCCCGGTGACCCACCCCCTTCAAGAGGCAGACCGCCACATTCTGCACCAGCTGCAGCCCCCGAAAAGTCTTCAAGGGCAGCCCCATGCAGAGCACTTTGCAGTAGTCCAGCCTTGAGGTAATGAAGGCATGAATGATGGTGGCCAAATCCCCACTGGAAAAAAAGGGACTCAACCTTCTCACCAGATGGAGCTGGTGAAAGGCACTCCTGCGCCTTTCACCAAAGTAGAAATTTTCCCTTGTGTGACTTCCATAGTCACACAAGGGAAAGTTTCTACTTTTACCTCCAAAATTCAAACTGTTATAACTTGTTTTTGAATATATTTTCTTGAAATCTGAGCACTTTGCACACCTCCTACCAAGTTACACACTGATAGGGCACACCATTCAAAGTTTATAATAATTAGAATATTCGTGATTATAATAGTGCAATGCAGACACCTTAACTAACAGAGCTGCTTCTGAGGCTCTATAACAGGCTTTGCTAGAGCTTTGTATTAGTTTCGCAACATTTTTTGGTTTTTAAGATGCACTGATAAAACTTGTGTATAGACAAGGCTATGGCTCTCTCCATTTTTTCCTCCTACTCCTCCCTACATGCACATTCCATTATTATTATTATATCTTCTGTTGGTGTTACATTTCTACTGCAATCTGAATCAGTCTGAGCCTAGTTTAAAATCACTGACAGAACTCTTGTTTTAAACTTTAATTTATTTATTTGCATTTTTACCCCACCCTTCTGCAAAGACTCAGGGCAGTTCACCAAAATATAAAATACAATTAAAACACTAAAAAACAATTCAACAAAAACACCGACTCCAAACACAACCCACCAACACCTCCCACCTAATCCTGATCACCTACAGGAGAGTGTCCCCGGCCGACTGTAGGGGCCGCAATGGAGTATGGTAAGACAGCTGGTCTTTCAGATAAGTGTGGCCCAGGCTGTTTAGGGCTTGAAAGGTCAAAGCCAGCACCTTGAATTGTGTCCAGAAAGCTATCAGTAGCCAATGCAGACTCTGGAACACCGGTGTAATGTGCACCTGGTGACCTGTTCCCAAAAGGAGCTGGGCCGCCACATTCTGCACCAGCTGCAGCTTCCAAACAGTCATCAAGGGCAGCCCCACGTAGAGCAAAGTGCAGTAATCTAGCCTGGAGGTAATGAAAACATGGATGACAGCGGCCAAGTCCGAATCAGAAAGAAAAGGCCTCAGTCTCCTCACCAGATGGAGTTGGTGGAAAGTGCTCCTGGTCACAGCCGCTACCTGAAGATCCAGGTGCAGCAAGGGGTCCAGAAGCACTCTTAAGACTGTGGACCTGAGTTACCAAAAGGGGCTGGACCCCATCAATAATAGAAGTCCCAATTCCCCCCATGTCACAGGGCCAGCCAACTATCATCACTTCAGTCTTGTCAGGATTCAACCTCAATTGGCTTATCCTCATCCAGTCCCCAACAGCCACCAAGCATTGGGTAAACACCAAGACTGCAGGACCTGGATTGGATGAAAGAGAGAGGCAGAGCTGGTATCAGCAGCATATTGATGACACCTCACACCAAACCTCCAAATGATCTCACCCAGTGGCCTCATATACATATTGAACAAGACCACTCAAGAGCAGTCCCACTCACCCCTGCCAGATCCCACAAATGTGTCAACAACACCTCATGTTCAATAACTTTTTAGGGAAGGTTACTGAACAGATGGTTGCCAGGCAGCTGCAGGGACATCTAGATGCAATCGGATTCCTGGACCCATGTCAGTCTGGCTTCCATTCTGAGCATAGCACCGGGACTGCACTTGTGGCATTGGCCGCCGATCTTCACCGTGAGATTGACAAGGGATATTGTATGCTGTTGATCCTTTTAGAGCTTTCAGCAGCCTTTGATACAGTTGACCATGAGGTGTTGTTGACATGGCTGCAGGATCAGGTGGGGTTCGTGGGAGTAGTTCCATTCGTTCCTGTCAGGGAGGCTTCAGCAAGTGGTGATGGGTGATTGTTCTTCTTCACCCTGCCCCCTCTCTTGTAGGGTCCCGCAGGGCTCCATCTGGTCTCTCCTCCTGTTCAACGTGTATCTAAGGCCCCATGACAAGATTGTGCGTAGATTTGGGGTGTGTTGTCTTCAATATGTGAATGACACCTAAATCTACTTATCCTTTTCATCCGACCCAGGCCCTGAAGTCTGTGCTTACCCAGTGCTTGACTGCTATTGGGGACTGGATGCAAGTGAGCCGTCTGAAGCCGAACCCAGACAAGGCTGAGGTCATGATGGTTGGCCAGCCCTGTGGCCTGGGGGGATTGGGACTCCCATCCTTGATGGGGTCCTGCCTCCCCTCGCTACTGTAAAATGAATTTTGGTCCTGGGGAAATCTTGGACCTAATATCAGGATCTCATTACTTTGGTTCTCTTGTATCCAGCAACCCTACTGAGAAAGAAACCCTTTATTGCAATAAAGTCAAAGTTTCAAATCTTAGTTACTTTGCTTTACTTAAGATGTGAAAGAACATTACAATAGAGATACAGAGTTTCAAAAGAGACTTCATATTTTAAGTACAAAAGAAGTCTGAGGACAAAGTGCAGAGGACAAGTGCAGAGTCTGAGGACAAATGAATTTAATTTTTTTTTAATATGTTGTTTGTTATACGTTGCATGGGTCGGCCAAGTATGAATATTAACAACATTTTGATTTGAGCTGACTTGATATTATTTAGGTTAGTAAAAGGGGGTGGGAATTATTTAATTCTATTCCTTAGCTTGTTGGGATGGGTGTTCTAGTTATTAAACAATATCATAAGCTGGCTTTGCTCTCCCTGATTGCAGGCAGTAAGGTATTCCCCGGGTAGGGATACCTGGGGTTTCTCCCTCTGACTCCTGGCAGTGATCTGCTGGGTAGCTCTGCGGATGACCGTCAGGAGGCAGAAGAAAAAGAAGAAGCCTTCTGCGCATGCGTGGAGCTGCCTGCCATTTTGATCAGTCTTTTCTTCTGCCTTCGGCCGTCGGAGGTGTTTTCAGCAGCGCCTGAAAAGACAAAAATTTAAACAGTTAGGTTTTTTCAACAAAGAAGAAAGCGGGGCATTAGGGCAACGAGCTTCCCTCCCAGAAAAGGGATACTCATCGATCGGCCCGCCAGGTTGCCGCGCAAAGTGCCCGGGAACCGGGGACCAGTTGGTCTCCGGGGACAAGAGGCTGTGGCCTACCCCAGCGGTTTAGGTGCCGCGGAGCCTCATTACAGTAAGTCTCCCCCCGCTCTGGGTCCCTACACCGCCTGCGGGGGTAGGGACCAGCCGCGCCGGAGTGTTAAAAAAGCTCCCAACGCCCCCCCCCCGGCATAGCAGAGCCAATGGAAGGAGCGGGGTCAGGGGAATCCCACCAGGCTGCCCCCCCTCAGGGAGGGGAGGGCACAGAAGCACCCGGCATGGCGGCAAGGCTCGACAAGATCCTTCTAGCGCTGGAGCGCTTAACACAGGTACAGAGTGGGCCCCCAAGTGACTTGCCCCCTGTTACCCCTGTCCAGGACACAGAGATCGATCTGGGAAAATCCCAGGAGGCTTCACCCCAGGGCTCTGGGGCGAAGAAGGCCCCTCCTAGAGTGGGGGGGGTCAGGACTGGGGAGAGCGGGAAAAGCCCAGCACAGGGACAAACCACGCTCAGTGAGGAACAAGGCAGCCAAGCGCCACCTACAGGCCACTGCTACCAGGATCCTTGACTCACCTCAGTCTTCTGAGGATGAGAGTGGGAGTGAACCCCAGCCAAAGAGATCTGAAATTCAAGCCACCTCAGAGCTGGCTTCAGACTCAGATGTGGAGTGGACAGATTTGGAGGTCTTGGATGCTCAGGGCCCTGCCCAGGAGGCTCAGGACCGACACAGGCATTTTCCTTTCCAGCGTAAGGGGGAGTTTATGCCGCAAGTATCAAAAACCCTTAAAATAGTAGAGAGACCAGTCAAGGAAGTATCCTCTGATTCCCAGGAGGAGGAGGAACGGGAGTATATCCCATCTGTCCATGGAAAAGACCAGGGTTTTCCTCTGGACAAGGCCTTTGAGAAGTTGATCCTTCAGGAATGGAAACATCCTGAAAAAGGACAGAGGATGAATAAAACTCAGGCCTCTTTATATGCTCTGTCTAGACGTAAGGAGCCCCTATTTAAAAATCCTAAAGTGGATGCGGCAGCAGTCTCCCTTGCTAAACAAACCGTGTTTCCAACGGAGGGAGACTGCTACCCCAAGGATGCAACAGACAGGGCAGTGGAGAATGCACTGCGTAGGGGTCTAGAATCTTCCTCCACTGCGGTGAGAATAAGCGTGATTTCTTCCTGCGTGGCTAGAGCTCTAATGGCGTGGTTACAAGAAGCACAGGATCCAGCCATCTCAGATAGGAGAGCTCAGACTTTGTCATCCAGAATTAACTTGGCTGCCTCTTTCTTAGCAGATGCCACCATGGACTCCATGTTATGGTCAGCCAGGTCTATGGCAAATTCAATCTCAGCCAGACGTAAACTCTGGCTCAGATCATGGGAGGGGGACAATACAGCCAAAAACCTCCTCACCTCTGCCCCCTACAAGGGTTTTAAGTTGTTTGGGGTCTGCCTTGAAAAAGTATTGGCAGACGCTAATGACAAGGCCAAACAAAGGAATTTGCAGCAGATGGGGTCTAGGAAACATCTTTTTCGTGGCCCCAGCTTCAGACCCAGAGGGGGATATGGTTCAGGGTATGGCTCAAGTAGAAAATTTCAGGGTCAGCCCAGACAGGACCAACCTGGACGCTTCTTCTCTCGTAGAGGAGGTAGGGGCCACAATTTTAGGCAGGACAAACAAAGGCCCAAGGTTTTCCCTCAGAACTCAAGAAAACAGGAGGCATGACTACATGGGGGACGTACGGGTGGGAGGCAGACTGCAGCTTTTTTCAGAAGAGTGGGAGCAGTCCGTCAGCGATGCCTGGGTCTTGCAGTGTGTAAACCCAGGCTACAAAATAGAATTCAAAAGGCCTCCCTCCGAAGCATTCATCATCTCCCCAAGGTCCGCCAACAGCCAAAAGCACCTAGCCATGCTTCAGGAATTACAACGACTCAGACACATCGGAGCAATAGAGCCGGTGCCTCCAGATCAGCGGGGGCGGGGCCTCTACTCTCTTCTCTTCCTGGTCATGAAGAAATCGGGATCTTGGCGAGCGGTCTTGGACCTCAAGAGACTAAACAGAGCGGTCCGGAGCCAAAGATTCAAGATGGAAACCGTAACATCAATATGTCGCACCATCAGGAAACAGGACTGGCTAGCTTCCCTGGACCTCAGGGACGCTTACCTTCACATCCCGATTTGGGAACCCCATCGGCAGTGGCTCCGATTCACCTACTTGAACACACACTTCCAGTTCAAGGCCCTGCCCTTCGGCCTGTCGTCTGCACCACGAACCTTCACGAAGGTACTGGTTCCACTGGTGGCGAACCTTCGCAAGGAGGGGATTCACCTATACCCGTATCTCGACGACCTCCTCCTACGGGCACAGAGTCTCACCAAACTTCAGGCGGATATCGATCAAACCATACAGTACCTAGGGATGCACGGCTTCCTAGTGAATCGGGACAAAAGCCACCTGATTCCGACGCACCAGATCGAACATCTGGGGGTATACATCGATACCATCTCAGGAGCCGCTTACATCCCGACAGAACGACAAGACAAGATCCGACAGAGAATCCGCCTCCTAAAGATCCAGAAACGGGCAAGGCTAAAGAACCTAGCTCAACTGTTGGGCCTTCTGGTATCCTGCACGAGACAGGTGCAGTGGGCAAGATTCCACCTTCGCCCCTTGCAGCGGCTGCTGCGGCCTTTTCAGCAAGATCTTACCAGCGGGAAAAATCCGTGGGTCAGAATTCCAACATCCCTACCACGCTCAATGTCCTGGTGGTTAGGCCCAGCCGCCTTCCAGACGGGCGTCCCGCTAGAGGAACCGGAAAGGGTGGTAGTGACAACGGACGCAAGTTTGAAGGGCTGGGGAGCCCACATGGGATCAGTGTCGGTCCAGGGTCTGTGGTCACAGCAGCAATCACAGATGAGCATCAATACCCTCGAACTAACAGCGATCCGCCTGGCTCTACAACGTCTAGCCCACGACATCGGCAAGGCGCACGTCCTGGTGTATACGGACAACATAACAGCGAAAGCGTATGTAAATCACCAGGGGGGCTCGAAATCCAGGCATCTACATCAGGAAGCCATACAATTGTTCACCTGGGCGGAAATCAACCTGAAATCCCTAAAGTCACTCCATATAAAAGGGGTACAGAATATTCAAGCGGACTGGTTGAGTCGCCAATCGATAGACCCACACGAATGGAGTCTCCATCCGGAGGTATTCAGACTTCTGACAACAGCATTCGGTTACCCGGTGATAGACCTTTTCGCGACGAAAGAGAACCGGAAGACAGCTCGGTACATGACAAAGACAAGGGACATATGCTCAGAAGCAGTAGACGCTCTAAATCAACGATGGCCAAAAGGCCTGCTATATGCCTTTCCACCGACTCCTCTCTTAACCAGAGTAATAGCAAGGATCATCACGCAAGCAGCACACGTGATTCTCGTAACCCCTTGGTGGCCGAGGAGGCCGTGGTTTTCAGACTTGGTAGAACTGAGCCTAGAAGCTCCAATCACCCTCCCCTTACGCCCGGACCTGCTGTTACAGGGCCCTCTTCAATGCGACTCGATCGCGATGCTAAAATTAACAGCATGGCACTTGAATGCTCAGCACTAAGGGGGGCGGGGTATTCAGAAGCGGTATTGGCTACCTTGCAGCAGGCTAGGAGGCCGGCAACTAGAAAATCGTATGGGGCCACCTGGAAGGTCTTTGCTCTCTGGGCAATGGACAAGGGGTTAGACCCATGTTTGGCTCGGGTTCAGACCATCCTACAATTCCTTCAGGAGGGTTTAGAGAAAGGATTGCGCCCGAATACATTGGCACGACAAGCCTCTGCCATTTCTTCAGTACTGCAATCCATTTCTAGGAAGAGGTTCTTGCCTCACAAACACATCAACCAATTTCTGAGGGCTGCTAGGAATATTTCCCCTCCGGTAGTCCATAGATGCCCCTCCTGGAGCCTCAGTTTAGTTCTGGATGCGCTGACAGGGCCTCCCTTTGAACCGCTTAAACATGTCTCCCTGTACATGCTATCCCTCAAGGTAGTGTTTCTGGTAGCGGTTACATCCGCCAGAAGGGTGTCCGAATTGGGAGCCCTGTCGATGGAGGACAATTTTTGCCTGTTTAATGAGCACTCAGTTACCCTTAGAATGGACGAGGCCTTCATTCCAAAAGTGAATTCGACTTTCCATAGGGCCCAGGAAGTAATTTTACCATCCTTCTGCCCAAATCCTACACACCCTAGGGAAAAAATATGGCACACCTTAGATGTGAGGAGAGCGCTTAAAATCTACTTGAAAAGAACCAGATCTATTCGGACAACTTCAGCCTTATTTATTAATATTAGACCCTCGTATGGGGGTAAGAAGGCTTCCAAGTCACTGATTTCCCAATGGGTTCGCCAGTGCATCATTGAGGCTTATAAGGCCAAACAGAAGGTTCCACCTCTTCAGATTTGGGCCCACTCAGTAAGGAGTGCAGCCACCTCCTACGCTTTTAAAGCTAGAGCATCTTACGCAGAGGTGTGCAGGGCGGCTACTTGGTCCTCCCTGCATACTTTTGTGAAGCATTATAAGTTGGACCTGTTCAGATCCGCAGAGGCGGCGTTTGGCAGGAGGGTCTTGCAAGCGGTCCTGGAGGCTCCCGGGACTGTTTGTTCCCACCCTTAGGTTTTGGGGCTGGGGTACATCCCAGCGGATCACTGCCAGGAGTCAGAGGGAGAAACAAAAATTGGTCACCTACCTCGGTGAATTTGTTTCTTCTCTGACGAGCTGGCAGTGATCCGGCCCTCCCTGTCAAACAGCAGACTTATAGATTGGGGGGTCCTCCAGGGGTGTACATAAAAAAATAAAAAATAAAAAAATGAGTAACTTACAGAGTTGGGTTATATATAGGTTACTTTAGGAATAACCGTTAGATAGAATGGTTGATAGTATAGATACATAAGAAGCAGCTTGTTTTTTGTTCTCTGAACCTTCCTCAGCTCCCTGTGCCACTTGGGCCGTGCGATAATTTGGGGAAGAACGCTTTAATGTTGTGTTAAGTATTTCCAGAAGTGGAGAAGTGCCTCAGCTTGGATAAGAGACTGATCAAAATGGCGGGCAGCTCCGCGCATGCGCAGAAGGCTTCTTCTTTTTCTTCTGCCTCCTGACGGTCATCCGCAGAGCTACCCAGCGGATCACTGCCAGCTCGTCAGAGAAGAAACAAATTAACCGAGGTAGGTGACCAATTTTTGTGGTCAACCGCAGGATTGTTAGGATTCTACAGTGTCACTAATATGTACCCAAGGGCTGTATTATAAGTTTTTTAGTACGAACCTATATTTATAATTATATGTTGTGTATTGTGAATTGTCTGTGAACGCAATGACCTACGGTCACGCTTAATAAATTATTTGATTTGCAAGTAACAGTGGAACAGTTAGCAGTATCCAAGGGATACTACATACTGAACAAAGCACTAACACACCAGTAAGCCTTTTTATATGATTTCTGGTATTACAAGAATGTATGACATAAGGCAGTTGGACAACATCCAACAGTACCAGTTTTATCTGGGTCATCATGATCTCCAAATGCATCAAGATCTCTTAATTAGTGCTCTTATCTAAAATAAAACAATCTTATACTGCACTTAGTTTGTATACTAGGACAAAAGGCATCAAAGATTATCTAAAAGAGGATACACTACTCAGGTGTATAGCCTTGGGGTGCTCCTGGATCCTCAGCTGCACCTTGGAAGGTCAAGATTTTTCGTTTCATCTAGGAGAATAAAACATTTTCTGTGGGAACATTTGGGCAGGGGGAGACCCCAGGTATGACGGGGAAGAGGTTATGTGGATGGGAAGAATACGGGGGATTGCAGGTGAGTCGGAATTGGAGATCCAGGAGGAAGGGGATTTGCTGGGGATGGGGCAGTATGAGTGGGTAGTGAGGAGATCCGAGGTGAAGGGGGATGTGCAGGGGGAGCGGGTGACGTGTGCATGTGACAGTTGGAGACCCAGGGGGAGGCACAGGGTGTGTGTGAGGTGATGTGGGTAAGTAGAGGAGACTTGGTGCCAGTGAGTGCAGGTACATGTGGGGGCTGGAGAAGTGGGGGCATACGTGTGAGGCTGGATGGATGGGAGCTTGGAATGAGATGTAGGGGCATTTGTGCCAGATTAGATGAGGGTGGGGAATGGGAACAGGCAGCGGGGCTAGAGGCATCTGTGCAGGTCCAGGCAGGTGTGGGGGCTGAGAACGGGCAGCGGGGGTAGGAGGATCTGTACAGGGATGGGAAGGGGGGGATGAGGGAGCGGAGGGGGGCATCTGTGTGGGGCCTGGTGAGTGGGTAGGGGTAGAAATGGGCAGCAGGGGTGGGGCATCTGTGCTGGGCTTTTGGGGCTGGGAGTTGGAGGGATAGGGGTGGTGTGATATGGGAATAGGCAGCAGGAGCAGAGGCAACTGTGCAGGGCCAGGTGGATGGGGGAATCATCATGGAGCATCTATGGCCCATGTGATACTGTGACAAGAGGGATAATTTAGTGCATTCCCATTTCAGAAACCAGAGAAATTCTTAGACCAAGAAACCTTCAATTTTAGGTGGGAGTTAAGGCTCTCACTAATTCACTCATGCTCCAAAAGGTATCGTAATGGTATTGTCATGCTCCAAAATTGTAAGTTGGGGCTTCCACCTTATTTTCCATGCATGTAAGCAGTAAAGACATTGTACAGTCTTACATACGTGGTGCCGTGTGATGCCATAGGGATACAACTTTTGGTTAGGGTGCAGCTTGCTGTCCCCAGTTTCAGTGTTTTTCCCAATCTGTAGAGCAAGGGTGGGGAACCGGAGGCCAAATGCAGCCCATGGCAAGTTTTTATGTAGCACCTTTCCACTTCCTGGATCTGGACCTTGGATCCAGTTCTTATCTCCAAACACTGAAAAACTGAGCTCTAGGGAAGGGAGCAGAGATGAGGTCATGCAAACAAGGCTAGGGGACAGTTCCGTGGCTCAGGTCCATGATTTAGGCCCTCCTTTCCTTGAGTGCATCCTTTACACGCCCCTGCCCCAACTTTTGTGCAGCCCTCAGAACTTGTGCAAGCTATAAAAGTGGCCCCCAGGAGGGAAAAGGTTCCCACCCCTGCTGTGGAGGAAGATTATTGGGGTTGAAAGACCAAAGCAAAGTGTGGGTGCATGAAGCCTGAGTTAGATGGAAGCATAATATGTGAGACTATACAGCCTCTTTACTGCTTTTGTGGCGTGCAATAACTTACACTTTCCATGCTTTTTGGAGCATGAATTAATTAGAACTGTAACTCTCCCTCTCCCCCACTTAAACCAAAGGGTTGTTTTGGTCTAAGAATAATTGACTTGACTTAAACTTAGTACCAACTCTTAAGTGACTAGGTCCTTCGTGTGCACGTTACTTTTGCTAAGCAATAGTTTGTGAATACGAGTAAGAAATCCTAAATGAATACACAGCCAAGCAAAAAATTGGGTTCTTCCCAAAACAAGCAAATATGAAGTGGAAGGCCCTAAATTTTGTTAGTGGTGGTTCTACGTCTAGGATTTTTTTTAAAAAAATTGGCCTTCACTAAATCTAGAACTTCCCCGCTACTAAGTCGTTCAGTTTCACTTTGCAGAACTGTCCATCCTTCCTCAATCCCATATTTTTATGGGACTGCACTGAATGAAGTAATTATTGTGTCATTTTTGTCCCCGGCAAATCTCACATTGAGACCATAGTGCTTTAGCCATCTGCTTCTATCTGATAGCCCCATATAGAACTGTGTTGCTGTGGTGATCCTCCTTAGCTTCATTAGATGAGAAAGGAGAAAGTGGTGTGGTTTCTGCATCAGATAGTATCATTTTTCAAGTCAGACATCTCTTCATCCTTGCTATATGCACCACACTCTTAACCTAACCTTTTCTCACCTTTATAGGTGTGAACTGCCAGATAGTTCTGTCTCCTTGCTTTCCTAATCCATGCCAGAACTCTGGAGTCTGCCAAGAATCTCACAACTCGGAGGGCTATTCCTGCCTCTGTGTTGTTGGCTGGGAAGGTAAAGCGTGCGAACAGACACCATTCTCTGATGAAAAAGCATACTTAATGCAATACATATATTAATTTATATATTAAACCTCTGAAGTTTCCTGCCCATCTTAATTAGTTCTTTTTTCAGGACAAAGATGTGCATTGGATATTGATGAATGTGTGTCAAAACCCTGCCAAAATAATGCTCTCTGCCATAACACTCAGGGCAGCTATGTGTGTGAATGTCACCCAGGCTTCACTGGAGGAGACTGTGAGAGCAACATCAATGACTGCCTTTCAAGTGAGTTCAGAAGGACTTTTGGCCTCTCAGGATTGCCCACTTTCTCTAGAATTAACATAGGATGTCAACAGATGAACCCCTTCCCTAGTTCTGATCACTTCCTCGGCTCCTTCAGCCTTTCCCACCGACCCCCCTCCGCCTCCCCCTCTATGCGCCCCTTCCGCAATATGCAGGCCCTT